>JAYMFT010034965.1:0-15833 GCA_038088735.1 Panulirus argus
AAAAAAAAAAAAAAAAAAATATATATATATATATATATATATATATATATATATATATACAATCCTTCCAATACAATCCCACCTCAAAAAGCTCAGCACTTAATTCTATGTATTAGCACCAGACCCCCTCCCACCCAAACCACTCTATAACAAACCATTAATCTCCAATAAGAAATAAAAAGCTTATCTCTGCCTTACACTTCAACAACCACTTCTCACAGATCCCTCCACCCCTAACAAACATAATACTGAAAAAACATATACACACTGACATGACCTGACAAGTGCTAAACATCTGACCTCCCAACTTGGTTTAAACCCCAACCCAACATACACACCCATCAGAAACCATACTCCTCAGAAAAACATGAGTCATACTATCCCATTTATGCTCTGGATATTACTCATCCCTTCGACAATACAAACATTGTTTCAACATATCTGAATATCCATCAAGACCATGATGCAACTACCACAAGGAAAATGGTCTGCACTTTCTACTCCACTGCCCTGCTCTTTCTGCAAGTAGATGCACACACATCATTACATTGTATGTCCTATGATCCCAACTAGAGGGTGTAGCTGATTTCCAGAGCACTGCAGGAGCTTCAAAAAGATAGAAGGGGCTTCTTGGACAGGAAGTAAGCATTGTAAGTAAAAAATGCAGCATTGCTAGAATTTGCCTGCATATACTTACACCACAAATGAAAAGTCATCTTTGGTGAGGTTGCATCATGGTCAGCAGACAAAAAACAATAAAATCTCATTAAGGAACTTCTCACTTTGAAGGAGTATATGATATCCTTGCTTCTAACTACAGCACAACCTTGAGGCTGCAGGAGGCCCATAAAAGTGGTCTTGGGATTATGCAATTACACAAATCACATAAAACACCACCCATGAACATACTCACTAACAATGTAAAATAAGGTATGTAAGAATATGTTATATACAATTTTACATATTGCATGTTCTAAATTTTTATGAAGTCCTGAGTACTTGCTTTCACACTGTATCACACTCAAAAACACAAATAATATATAAGGTATACATAAAATAAAGCCATCAATAACTTTGCATTCACAAACTTTGCAATGAAAACACTCAGAACTGTTTTCTAGTCACCTTTATCCTAAAACACAATAAAACAGGAAAAATTTCCTTTCAAATTAGGTTCTACAGTAAAAATGGCCTTTCAAAATAAGGAAGTAAATTACATCCTGGGAAAAAAAACTAACAGCATCTACTGCTCTAATCTCTAGCCACAATAAGTTACAACAATAGCATGATAAAACATAATATACCTTCATAACTGTCTTATTTCTGTCTTTAATAATTCCCCTTACTTTTACCTATCTGTCTTTTCAGGCTTCCTTACCTCTGTTTACCCTCCTTTTCTTTACTTGCTGAGGGAAACATGATTCTTTTTCCATATTCTGTTTTCTTCCATGTAAAATTTGCATAACTACAACAAGGAGGGATCAATGATGATATCAAAAGGCAATAAACACAGAGGAACTGAGAAAAACAGGAAAAGGTAAAACAGTTGTAAGAAACACTAAAAACAAGACAGATGAGGGATTGAGGAGAAATCTGAGCTCTGAAACTTAAACTCATTTAAGAAATAAATTAAAAAAGAGTCAATATGTTAAGAAGAGCAGCAGAGAGAGGAAGGAAAAATAAAGGATGACACTAGTATACTGGTTTCCAAAATGAGATGGCAGGTGTGCAGAAAATGGGAAAAATGCTTTGACGAGTGATTCATTAACAGTAAACAGGGGAAAGCTATATTACATTAGGTTTAGAAAGCAGACTGGGCGTTAGGGAGAATGTCCAAGGCAGCCCAAATGAGATGTATTAAAAATGACATGAAAGTTAAAAGGTGGTAAAGTATCTGGAATGGACCAAACAATAAGAAAGATGCTGAGAGAGAAGGCATAGCAATATATAAATACTTTTAATAATACAGGTATGTGTATGAACGACTGCAAAAAGGTTAAGTTGCCAATGGATTAGATGTAAACAATGACTGTAGGTTTGCATGTCAAATGTATTACGACTGGGCAGACCATACAGGGATGACTGTAGGTTTGCATGTCAAATGTATTACGACTGGGCAGACCATACAGGGATTAGTTCATCAGCATTTGAAAAAATATCTAGAACAGTGATTTGAAGAAAACTAAAATGATTACAAGTGGTGAGGTGCAAGACGAACAAGGTGAGTTTATGGAAGGGTAGTGTTCTACCTAACAGAAATGTGACATTAACTAAACAAATACACACAGTAAATACTGAACAAACAATAAACAACAAAATCTCCCAACCCAGTCTTAAATTCCATCCCAGGAGACATACACCCATCTGAAATTACACTCACTAGGCATGTATAAGTAATATTTTCTCATCAAAGTTCTGGATACCGCTCAACTTTACAACACTATCGATAAAGATTCAAAATATCACAGGATCCATCATGTCTAAGATGTTATTTCCATTGTTAAGACACTGAACACACAGGAGACAAAAACTAAAATTACACACAAAAAAAGAAAGTGAAGAGACTGATTTATTTTCAAAGATACTGCAATTTATATAAAGAACAAATAATGTGATTTCATAATCATTTGAAAAAAAATTCAATGAAACATACCACTGATCACTCATGATGTGTGAGAAAATTTAACTTCGACCTCAATATCTTTGGATAAAGGTTCAGCTGAGAAGTTATCAGACTAAACAAAACTGCAGATGTGATTTATCAAAATGAGCTAATCAATGGAAGAGAGGCATAATCTAAGAAGCATGAAACATTTTCCTCGACTGATTCTTTCACCCAAGCAAAAATTCTAGCTGCACAAAGAATTCATTCATGATAATCTGTCAACATAGCCAAAAATTTCTCTACGAATTATCTAGTACAAATACTAAACCACACTGAAAGACAAACAAGATCCTGAATCATCTGCATCATGCTGTATGCAATTTGATGTGATTTTTATATTAAGAGCTATTTACTTTCAGGGTGATCTAAAAAATGGCCAAAGTTATGTGTTCATAAATGAGGTGACATTTACAATGTGTTTGCTGTACTGTCTAAAGCTTCTGACAATAGGACTGATGAAAAATATTGAAAAATTACTCAGAAAGGCATCATAGTCTTTGAACACACTGTACATGGGGCACATTAGATAAAATCTTCATATTTTGTCTGCTCACTGGAATAAAATAAGTAACATCTGCTGAATACACACTGATGATAATTCACTGATTCCTATTTTGTATGCCATGCTCTTTTGATTTAAATGAATCACAGATTACTTAACCATTATCCTTACACAGCATTATTATCCTTATTTTAATAAATACTGTACATTTTCGTAGGCAATCTCTAAGTAGAAAAGCATGCCTGAGTTTGTGCTAAATACTTTAATGTTAGCAAATGTTGTGAAATATGGTACAAAAAAGCCAATACACTAGGAAGTTTAATCCTATATATATTAGTATACAGATATCCCACACTTTATGGTATACCAGTATACAGCATACATGTCTTCCATGAAAAAGAGAAAACAGACAAAATTAAATCTAAAAAGTTTCAAAAGCAGTGTGCAGCTATAGTGGACAATCATTTTGGCCAGATATCCCTCTCTAGCAAGTGGTGGCATCCACCAAGATATGCATTCTGAAACATGTGGTTGTGGCTATGTGGTGTTGATACAGCCCATATTTTTATGCCGTGGTATTGCACATAGCCTCGAAAAAAAAAAATAATGCAGATACACTTTTATAAAAGTTTCAGGATAACCTCCTCAAACCTCCTACAAAAATTCTTCAGATGCCCATTCTTAGATGAAAAGCTAAGCAATTATGGCCCTTTGTTTACAGTAATGCAACATGCTCTCCCTACCTACAACATCCTTGACATGCAAAATCATGATCTGTTTTGAATAGGAGTTATTATGCTTAAATACAATATTGTGTGCTTTAATTTATATCTAAACATTCAGATAAATAATTTACCTGTACTGTACTGAATGTCTCTTAACTTTTTATTCATACTTTGTATGAAAATTATTATGAGTAATCTTCTTAAAGACTACAACCCCCCCCTCCCTATCTCATTACATCCTATATCCTATGATAAAACTGGTTTTACTATATGGTGTTTGCTAATGTTGCATTTTCCAGGAATACATCTCCACTGTAAATTAGAGGATATCTGTATGTCAAAAATACTTTACTATATAGTGATTCACTTATACAGTAAGTTGTTCATGAAAAACAAATCAATGTAATATGGGAAAAAAGTTTCAGTATAACCTCCTAAAACAACAGCATCCATGAGTGGAAAGTGCCTAATGAGTCATGTGATTGTGGAAAGAAGAGCATCAGTTTAGAGGCAAGGTTACAAGTTTTGAAGGGTTCTGATGCTAAACAATGTGCTGCTGATATTACCAAAGCTCTTGTCTTGTCCACTGCATCAGTAAGAACAATTCCTGAACTTGCAGTTACAGTATGCCTCTAACATGACACTTTTGTGTGCAAATAAGATCACTCACACTAGAGGTACAGTAAAGGAGAACAAGAGTAAATGTTAATCAATTAGATTGAAGATCAAAATCAACATAAAATACCTTTTTAAGAACAACATTTTCAGCTGAATTTTCTATTAAGAACCTTGATTAATAAAGTACTTCTATTGCAGTGCATGTTTCCTGGCATCCTATTATTACCTAAGTGTGAAAGACAGACTGAAAAATCTCTCCCAAGAATGTAACCCCATTTAACCCATTCCAGTCCTATGTAAAATGGGTACACTATCCAGTGATCCAGCCAAGTCGAGTTTTTGAAGCATGCATCTTGTGTTAATCAGGGACTAGGTATAAGTCAGTAATACTAAATTGTACAAACCATATAGGTAGTGATATATGGAGAACATTAAGACATTTCTTATGTCTACACTATTAGTAGTTCTGAAACAAAAACCTTCTATTTCAAATTTAAAAAGTAATGGAACACACCATTGCCTTATGGCAGCTATTCATACAAGAATGCTAACCAAGACTTAGTTTTTAGTAAGTTAAAAACATCTTATGAGTTAACCTCAATAAAGTAGAAAGTATTTACAATCACTTGCCATAAATCATCTCTTAATCAAGAGCATGGATAATTCTGATTAACCATATAAAATAAATACCAAAAATAAATATACTAGGTTATCACTGTGACATACAGTGAGAAAAATGCAGGTTATCACTGTTAGGTACAGTGAGAGAAATGAATGTATAGATAAACATGTGTAACCCACACATTCTGCTTCTCTTTAAATGTATTTCTAAAAGATGTAAAATCAAATCATTACCATTTTATTGCAGATATGAGGGACATACAATTTATTTTGGCTGGCACTAATTTCTACATTTTGACTAAAGAGGTATGAAGGGCCTGCTTATGTCAGACACTCTTATCCAGTCAAGGGAGCTGAACCATGACAAGGAAATCCTAATTTTCTTCACAAAATATCTATCACTCCTTTCTTCACAAAATATCTATCACTCCCAACAACTTTCTTCTGTGGGTAAGTCACTTACAACCTCTCAAAAGGAATTCAATGACAATTAAGTTCATCATTCCCTAGAAGAGTTATTGACACTGCATCCTAAACACTGGCTATGCATCTGTAAAAGTATCGACCACAGAAACACCTGTCACACCAGCACACATATCATCATGGATGAGTGGTCTTTAATGCCCCTCTGTGGAATATAAAACTTAGTCATTCCACACAAAACCAATGTCTTGCATTCAACTATGCTTAAAAAGATACAAGCTTTCTTCTAGCCATAGTTAACTCAAGTATTCTCCATCTGTGACAAATTTCTCAATTTACAAGACTGTGAAATACAAAATGGACCTATATCCCAAACACCCAATAAACCAGAGCACCATGTACATGAGTATACTGATGCAGAGACAGCAACCAACTGTGAGCTTAACAGCTTGGAAACAGTAATTAATTTTTTTATAATATACATTACAATAATTAGAGAAATCATTAGAAAAAGTTGTTCTTACTGCATCTCATTAACTGATATTAATAGCTTAATATATTAATATCTAAAGAGCTTACATATTAGGTCAAATGCACACATTTGGTGTACCATGATTATGTAAATGGGCTGCACAGCACCCAGCTGTATCATGAGATACTTGAACAGATCTTAAGCAAATTGCAAATATATCTGCTATACATGGACAGGAACAGAAGTATGTAACCTATATTAGAAGGATATTGACTTAAAATAATTCAGATCCATTTTAAGTCCAAAGTTAACCATGATGATCTGATTTGCACTAGTTTCAAATGATAATGCATAATATAACTCTCTCTAGACTAAACTTCTAAGCAGTACAAAAAATAATCTTGCATTAGTGAAGTGAAACTTGTAATCAGCTCAAAAAGATAAATTATTGGTGCTAACCTATTATAATGAGGAGGCAAATAAAGGTATTATCAAGGATTAAAATAAAGCACATCCCTCATGAGCTGCTTTGAAGAAACTAAAGATAAATCAATGTCCAGAAAAAATTTAAAGGATGAGACTGATATTTACTGTTCAGTTCACAAATGTGCAGTGTTTTCCAATACATCAAACAAAAGGCAAAATGAAAAAAGAAATGATCTTTAGTCTGAAAAAATTAACCTTTTTACTATGGTTGGTGCATACACGGGCTCTCTAATTTTTTTCATACATTGTGGGTAGTACAAATAGAGGTTCTCACTTTTAAAAATGCCTCACAAAGTTTTGGATTTAAACAGTAGTATTCATGCAATCCACTGCCAACCTGCATATGAAGCCATGCAGTAGATCTGTTAGCTTTCCCTTCTTTGGGTTTGTTACCTTCAATTTGTTGAAGAGAGCAGTATGACAACATCATATAGAAGTGAAAAATCCAGATAAATTCATGGGATTCAATATATATCTTCCATACAGCTACTCATGTTAAACAGATGCCCATATAAACTGATAAGTGCTGAAACAAACACTGATATGCACTTTTATACTTGGTCATAAGAAGCAAGAAAACTGCAACAGTATACTCATAAGTCTGCCAACACTGACTTATTTATGCCAACTGACACCATGCACCACTTCATGTTTCACAGCAATGGTATTAAAAATTACAGCCAAAAATAATCTACTACATAGGATATGGGTTCTAGGGCTTAAGCCAGCTACAGTGAAAGGATTAAGCTTGCAGTGAGACATTGAGACATCACTTATCACAGATGGCTGGAATCATAGGTGTTCCACATAAAATAATCATACACTTAATGACTGTTGCTGCCAGTGTTAGCAGACCCCTTATACAGGGGCTCCTATAGTATCAAAGCTGTCCTACATTCAGTACCAAGGACAGGATGGACTCAAGGAAAATATTCATTGACAAGACTGTACTCTTTTTGTTAACAGATGATGATACACACTTGCCAAAGTTGATTCTTCACTTGCAGTGTAATATTAAGTGTTCAGTGTCTTCACTGTGGTAATTGCATCATGGGAATGAAGGGTCCTGGGCTGTGTTGAATTAATGTTTGTAGTAATGTACTGTTAAATGATCTCCAAAGCATTGTCGGAAAAATGAAACTTGAGTTTGTCTGGGAACTATCAAAGGGCTTCGTCTGATTGAGATTACATCGTATGTGAAAATTCACCTCTAGGGAAGCTGTATCAATGACAGTTGTCAAGACCTACCACTTGCAAGTTATTTGTAAGGGTGAAGAAATTTTACACATCATGGTTTAAGGTTCTACCATTTACAATTTGGTTCTACATGCATTAAACAAGTATCTTACTTTCTCAAACTCAAGCAGTTAATTGAATCATTTCCTGAAATTAAGGCAGTTAATTATAATTCACATTAACTTTATGTGAATCAATTAATGTACTGGAACAGATAGCTTACGAGACTTTATGAAAGATGATGACTAACGTAATACAATACTAGACCTATTACAGGAACTTTTTGTCTACTGTTATCTCATGACCCTGGCAGTATGAGAAACATACAAGAAGACTGTTCTTAATTTGAATGTTAAATGCTGATAAGATAAAAATAACAGACTGAAGCATCTCTTCAACAAAACAAATTTAAAAACTTTATCACACTAATGCATATACTGTACATCACTGTAAATATCTAAATATTCATCCTATCGAACAGTAAGACATGTTAATCTAGTGCCTAGTTTCCTTAAAGATATAAAAAGTCATACCAGTCCTCAGTTGACATTATGGCCATAATCTGCCAGATGAAGATCTCTCAGCAAAGTGAAATGATGAGTAAAATTTTCTAATATCAGCCATATAAAGCTATCAAATGCTTTGTGATTACTCTTCCTGAACAATTCATGAACAACGAAACCTAGAAGACTAACAAGTTACATAAACTAGTAAAGTAAAGGACTGATATCACATAATGTGTTTCATTAATTAGACTCAACCTCTGGTATCTTCTACAAGATTCACTTCTCACTACAGTGCAGTTCTTCTTTAAGCACATGATAATTTGCTTTATAATTAAACAAGGTTCATTACAACTGCAACCTAACATTACCTTAAACAACAGTCAGTTTGGTACCTTCAGTCAAAGATATTGCTCACAGACCATTTTTCATGTTCCATCAAAGCAATATTTACTTTGGGCATAATACATATCAAAAAGAGTGAAATTTTCTAAATGATGCATATAACATCTGCTTCTCATATTGCATAAAACAACATTCTTTACTTTCAAAAATGCTGAAAACATATGAGACAACACACACTAACCCACTGTTTCAAAAGAAAGCAAGACTACAACATTATTTTTTAAGCCCAGATAAAAGGGCCACATACTAAGTGAGAGAATATGTGGCCATATGTATATCCTTATCACCTGGAAAAGGTGGTAAGGAATTTTTGGTGGGTGAATGTAGTCTGAAACTGAACCTTAATGATTCTGGCAGTTGATGGGCCTAAGGTCCAAAAAACTAACCAACCTAGACAGGGCAAGCAATGGGAACATCCTTAAAATTTCCCATCCAAGTTTTTTGTCTGACTACTGATCACTTGGAAGGTCAACACACCATGAAAGTGATCTTCTACCAGTACAGCAAATGATCAAACATCAACAGCAATTGATTAAAGTGTAAAAAACAAAACTACTCCCTCTTTCCAAAGACTACCAATGAATGGTAACATCCTTAATTCTGGACCTCTTTGCCTGTTAAGTATCTGACATTCCTTGTCTAAATTACTTAAAGTACAGAGAGTTCAGCATGACATTCATGACTCAGCTTGCACTAACTAATGAATTAAAAAGAAAAACATCAAAATTATTACAGGGTGCAAAATCTAAGCATATATCTTTGAAAATTAATGACATTTCATTAGTCATTATGTGAGATGAAGGCCACTTTCTTATCTTCTGTTTAGAGAAAGTCTCACAGGTGTTGAGAAAGAAAATGAAATACAAAATATATCATGAAACTGCCAAGTAATACTTTGTTTGCAGGTAGAACATTATTAAAGAAAAAAGAGCCAATCAGGTGAGACATAGGGAACTTTCATCTTACAAACAAAAGACACAGATTATGACTAAGATATTTACTCTTTTATTATCTTTCCTACATGGACATGAATCAAAAGCATATATATCATCTCAACTCACTCATACTTATCCTCAGCTTATCAGCTCAACTCACTCATACATATCCTCAACTTATGTGCTGGGTATTAAAGTGGAAAAGGCTTCCAAATCACTACAACAGTTCAAAATTTTTCCTTTTATGCACTAAGTTTTCTCATTAAGTGAGAATAACATCTATATTCACAATCTATTCTCACAAGCATGATGTTTCTGTTGCTCATGGCTGAAGACAATTTTCATGGTTGAAGACCATTTTTATGGCATTTTCATCTTAGATAACTCCAGCCTTGAAAAGTTCACCCACTGCATATCTACGAGATATCTCTTTCTTGGTCTTCCTCTTCTCCTTGTGTCTATCCCTTCAACCACTGACTCACCTAAGGTGACTTTTCATTCATGGAGTAACCACAAGCAGGTGGAGTCCAATAAAGCCTCAGTATTTCATCCTTATAATGTACACTCACTATGTGCTGTCGTAATTACTGTTCACTGTGCGGCATGCAGATACCAAATACTGATTGCACACATTGCCGTTCATGCCATTCCACACTAGCAGTCACTCAAACATTTGCCCAACTGCCTCAATTTCCCTTATTTACTCTAATGAATTATGTGGGACACAAAATACACAAAATCTATTTCATATTCTCATCCTCTATTTGTTTATGCTAGTTACAGTACACAACAAACTTCTTTATGTGTAAGAGTGGTAAGAGAGGTGAAAGCAAAATCTGGGAAAGGGAGTGCATAGATGGAGTATGGTGCTAAGGTATGGTGGCTAATGACAAGACTGTTTGCGGATGATACTGTGTTCTTTGATGAGAGTGAAGAGTAAATAGACAGATGGATAGATGTCAAATATTTCAATTGCCAAAGTTAACCATCATACTACTTCAAAGAGAAGCAATAAATTCAAAATAATGAAACAAATCTTACCTGAGTGCCAAATTCCTTACTAGCAGGCAAAAGACTGCCCAAAAGTTACAAAAACTTTTAATATTCAAATACAAAATAGTTGTACTCTTTATGTGTTATAATGTACTTACATCTAATGTCCAAGCTAAGGATAACACACTAGTCATGCTACTCTGGGCTAGGTCCATGACCATATAGTTCAAATTTATTTAAATCATGCTGATGGTACTCTAGTTTGTGGGTATTTGTGGGTTCTATATCCAAAATGGTATGATATACTTAAAATATCATCTAAAAATGAAGATACAGAGAAAAGTAAATAAAAATCACTAAAATACAAATTTTGAACTTGTGAAAGACTATTTCTTCCCATGGAGGATGCTGGTGACCAAAGGAAATGAAACAGTCCAAATTCCTTTTGGAATGTGCAAATTCCTAATAATAAACACATGGTAATCCCAACACCCATCTGAGGGATTGATCACCTTACAAAAACCATTGCTTGCCACTGTCTCTTGAGTTGAATTTTATCACCCAGATATCAGATCAACTTTGGAACCCTCCTCACTTTCATTTCCCTAAAAACCTTTGCATCATCTGCAAACAAGATCAGGAGTCCATACCTTCAGGTAAGTCATTAATATAGATCTGTTAGATCTTTGTACTTCTTTAGGAGCAGTGACAAAACATGAGAAGCATATTCTAGTTTTAGCCTTATGCAGAGAGCAACAATCTTACTGAACATTTCCCTATCCATGAACCTGAATGAATTTCTAATATTTGCTAGTACTCAGTTGGCTGCTAACATGGGACTATGATGACAAGTAGGAAACAATGTCAACCCACAAGTCTAGATTCCTGCACTTTATTTCCTAATGGATAATAATTATATCAGGGCATTCTTTCACTGTAACCCATCATTATTATTTTACTCAAGCTGAGCTTCATCAACCATGTATCAGACCAGTCTTAAAGTCTGACAAGGTACCCATTGTAAGTTGATGCAATCCTTCCTACTTTTCACTCCTGGCATACACTTTGCATCATCTGCAACCATATTCAGGTGCGAATCAATATCTTCAGGCAAGTCATTCCCATAGATCAAGAAAAGTAAGGGTCCCAAAAGAAAACCCTGCAGCACACCATTGGCGGCCTCCATCCATTTTGAGTAGGCTCTTCTGATTTTGCATCCTTTATTCCTTTCCTCTAAGGTAATCTCTCCTATCCATTGGAGGAGTCTCTCCCTTATTCCTACCTGGTGAACCAGCTTCTTAACAAGCCTCCCATGTAGTAGTGTCAAATGCTTTCTGGCAGTTCAATTACAATCTACCTAACCTTCCCTTTCTGTTAAAACAGAGCTTACTCTCATGGAGAAATCTACAGAAGCCTTAGGGTTGTGGCTTCCAACAGCTCAGTTGACCAACGACCCAATACAAAGGCATGGGCACAGCCTGGGCTGTGGCACTGAAGACGTATGAAGACTTCACCAGGAATTCACCCATGACCTATTTTCCTTAAAACCATGCTGTCTCTCACTTAGGTCATTTCTCCTTTGTAGAAAGCTATCCATTTGCTTTCTGTCTGTGATTTTGTGTGTGTGCATGTGTTTATGTGTGTGTGTGAAAGTGCATGTGAGCATGTGTTATGAGTGTGAATGCCTTAACCCATTCATTTCTGTGATAAAAGCTGCATTTCCAATCTTTTTTCTAATTTTTGAAAAAAACAAATTGTGAATTAAATGCACTGAAAAAAGTTCAAAATTTCAGATATACAATAAATGAATAAAAGTGAAAATACGTCAGCTCTCTCTGTGATGCACAAGTCTCATGCCTGGGCCTGGGAGTTAATATGGAGTACCATGCAGTAACACCTTCACACCCAGTCCCTCAACTGATGCATAAATGTTTATAGTCATAATCAACTTGTGATGATAGTTTTTTGTCTGAAAAGGGATTTTTACATGCATTTGTTTGCAGATGATTGCTCAATAATACTGTATGCTACCGGGAGTGCATTAATATTTACAAAAATAATCAATCTGTGATGCTGCTTTGGTTTTACCTTGGTTCTTTACATGCATCTCCTCATAAACGATTGTTCCTTCATAATATACATGCTAAACATCAAAAATTAGAAAAACTTCACCATTACAAAGCAAGGCTGTTCAGATGCATGCTACAGCATATACTTAAATGTTTATAATAATCTATTTATGGTGTGCTTTTTGGTCTTGAATATTTTTACATTCATTTGTTGATAAGTAATTGCTCTACAACACTGTATATATCATATAGCATAAAAACTTTACCATTATGAAACAAGTTTGTTGAGATGGATATAACCATTAATGAATCCATGTTAAAACTAATAATCAATCAAGATAAAATTTTCGGTCTTACATTGGTTTTTGATATGCATTTATTAATAAATGATTAATGCATAAATTGTACACATAAAATGATAAATATTAGAAAAACTTCACCATTACAAAGGTGAGTTTGTTTAGATTTGCACTACTGCTAGAGCATATATGCATATGATAATGATCAATTCATGATTCTGTTTTTGGTGTTACATTGATTATTTACATACGTGTGTTCACAAATTACTTCTCAATAGTGCCGTATACACGATATAAATATAATAACAACTTCACCATTGTGAAGTGAGTTTGTTAAGATGCATGTAACCACTTGTGCAAAAATGTTTCCAGTAACATTATTTTGGTCTTACATTGGTTTTCTACATGCATTTGCTTTTAAATGATTGCTCTAAAATATCATATACATCAAAAGTACACAGTATAAAAACTTCACCATTATGAAGCAAGTTTGAGAAGCATGCTACCACTAGTGCATAAATGTTTACAATAATAATCAATGTGACACTGTTTCTGTTTCTAATGTACACTGTTCTTTTCACATGAATTTGTTTGTAAACAATTGTTCAAAAATATCTACACCACATGATAAATGTTATACCAAAATCACCTCTAAGAAGTGATAAAATATGTACTTTATAATAAAACGTATTAAATTATCCTACACAATGCTGATATTCTTTGCACCCTAGTTGAGTACTTTACTTGTCTCATGCCTACTTACCGCATAGTTTTGAAGCTCAGGGAGAATGAGTTTTGAAGAGGGAGATAACAATGGACAGTAGCATACACATGACCAACCTTATCATGGAGTCTAGTAGATGTGTGGCTAGTCCCTGAGAGGCCACTATGAATTGGCATCATCTTAGGGTAGTCAGTGGTAAATTACTCAACTTGCCAGTACCTACATACTTTGATGAAGTCAAAAATTCCTTATTTCTATTTCCTGATTTATTTTTCTAACACATAGTGCTTCAACTTAGTTTTTTTTTCTACTTCCACTACTGCTACTGGTCTGTCTTAAAAATCCAAAACAGTAAATGAAGTCAAAGTCTGTACAGGAGTCTGAACACATATACATTATCATTCTCTAAAATCATTACTTATGCTTGATAAAGAGGGCTGGTAGATATCTGAACCATCACCACTATCCTTGGCTTCAGTATCAAAGGTGCTTCTATCATCAGGGCAACATTCTCTAAATTTTTCTCAATCACTTTCTTTCAAGCCATACCTCCTCATTCCACAATTCACCAACATAAACTGAAATTCCACCAGAGTGTAGTGCAAAGTATCCTTAAGCAATGGTAGCACTATATGAGAGAATAATAAGTAGCAGCATAGCATGCCAAGTTTTCAAAGGTGTGGGTAACTAGCGCCATGCATTGTGGATGCTGCAGTGGAGATCAAGAACTGACACTTGCTTACAGCACACAAACACAGTGAATGGGTTAAAGTGCTTCAAAGTACATGATATTCATGCAAGTGAATTTACAACTAAGCCTCAGAGTATAAACATGTACATATATGTAACAGGATAATTCAGTGTTACCAGACTTCGCCTACTCGCAGTTACACCACAAATGAAAAGTCACCTTTGGCGAGGATGTATCATTAGGAGTACAGTCTCACCAAAGAAAATCTCACTCCAAAGAAGTTCATATTTCCTTGCTATTGGGAGAAGTGCAGCCTTGCTACAAGACCCTCAGGAAAGAGATCCTTGATAACACCATGACTCTTTCTTAAAAACTGGCCCAGGGAAAATTGTAGGAAATCTAAATATGATAATTATAAGTTTCAGATTACCTAATTTAATAGATATGTTAGAATCAAGTGCATGATACACTTTATTCCCTTACTTAACATGTTTTCTGAAAATCTCTCAATTACCTACACCTCCCTCAAGTTATCTGTTTTCCCATGATTCCCAAGGTGCCCTTAAATTCCCTGTTTTTACCAAGTTTTCTGATGTTTCCTTACATTCCCACAAATTTTATCATGTTTCCTCATTTTGCCAAATAAACACTTGCAGTCTATCTTTTCTCATTTCCTAATTTCTTCACTTTTTCCTACATTTTCTTTGCTTTAGTATGTTCCATCACATTCTCTCATGTTTCCTTGTATTCAACCATGTTCCCTGAGGTCTCTTGAATGTCTTTGGAGCTACTTCATATTCCCATGTTCCATCTTATATCACTGATCTCTCTCATTCAATAATGCCCTTTTCCATTCCCTTCGGCTCAATGATGTTTCCTTCAATTCCCTTGTTTCCTAATGTTCCCTATTTCTTTCAAGCTCAAATCATATATCATTTTTGTGGGAGTAATTTAATATTCTATGGAATTAATTATTATATATATACATTTATTATGCCTGATCACTGTTTCCTGCATTATGGAAGTACATATATGTATTTCTGAAAAAAAAAATGAAGATCAATTTTGAGCAAAGCATTACAAGCTAATCCAACTGGTTGTGTTGCATTGCTTTGAGTAAACCAAGTTTTTAAGACTTCAAGACCAATTCTTGATTATATGATTCCTGCTGTAAATTCATACAGTCATGCTTCTAATTAACTATAATACCAAATTTATGGACTTCCATGGTGTAGTGGTTAGCATTCCAGACCATGATGCATTCACGGGCCGCCCAGGGTCGAGCACATGGGTTAGAATCCTGGTTACGGCAGTCGGTCCACAGTCATCCCAGTTGTTCATCCACTCTTTGGGGCTAGTTGATAAAATGGGTACCTGGCTCAGGCCAGGGTATATATATATATTATCCCTGGGGATAGGGGAGAAAGAATACTTCCCACGTATTCCCTGCGTGTCGTAAAAGGCGA
>JAYMFT010034976.1:0-15832 GCA_038088735.1 Panulirus argus
ATATATATATATATATATATATATATGTGTGTGTGTGTGTGTGTGTGTGTGTGTGTGTGTGTGTGTGTGTGTGTTTAATTTTTTTTCCATAGCTTCATGGTCTTTTATGTGCTGAGTTGTCATTTTATGTAAGCACTTATCTTCATAAGGGAAGAACATCACTGTTTCTTGACAAGTGTACAGAACTACAGCAGGAAACACATAAAGACGTCACAAATTCACACGTTTACACCGTCTTTATCCGGACCGCCATTGGTGTTTACAACTAATAATTATATAACTTCTGATTATCACCATAAGTTATTACGGGATAGTAAGCTAATCGATCTTTGGTTGGTTTGAATGAAGCCTTACATTGACTTTACTCACCTGTGTTTGCAAGATTGTAACCCTGCAGGTTGTGAGGCTGGTAACCCTGCCGGTTGTTGTGAGGTTAGTAACCCTGTGGGTTGTTAAACTACCTTAGTGGTCTGGCCAAGACCGACACATTGTTGGGGGGATCACGAGATCCCGTCTCGGGACGCGTGTGTCCCTCTCTTGGTTGGCCGGGAAATATGATTTGTTTAAGTGGTGTGTGTGTGTGTGTGTGTGTTTCGTTTGTTATTTGTGTGTTTGTCTAGGATTATGTTTGTGTGTGTGTGCGTGTCTATGTGTGTATTTATAATTATCTGTTTTCACAATTCGGGGGTGAACACTCATGGAGACCCATCTTGTGTGTGTGTAAGTGTGTGTGTTTGTGTGTATGTGTGTGTGTGTGCGTGCGTGCGTGTGTTTGTAGTGGCGCGGGAGGGGTAGTGGGAAAGGGTGGGGTGGGGGAGACGAGGGAGTGGGGGCGGGGGGAGGCCTGTTGATCGATAAGGCGGGAGGGCGAGGGGGCGAGGAGGGAGGAGGCGGCGGCCTCATTCACCATGTGAGCGGCTGGTGGCGCCCTGGTCTGTGCTGCCAAGGTCTGCGCTGCCCACTGTGGGCCTGGGTGTGGATCCTGCTGCTGGAGGGGTCACTGGTGAGGGGCATGGCACCAGGAGGAGGGTATATGGAGGGAGCAGGGCGGCCGGGCGGCACGCCCCTCACCCCAGCGTGTGGCGGTGGTGGTGTGAGCGGCGGGGCTCCTCCTCCTCCTCCTCCTCCTCCCAGAGCCAGGCACAGATCAATGGTGTGTAGTGTGGCACCCAACACGCTCCTGCTCCTCCTCCTGCTGCCCACCCAGACCGACCTGTGCGTCCGTGTCTCCACCATCCCCTGGCGCTCACCACCGCCCCGGCCATCCTGCCTGCCGGACTGCTACCTCACCCAGGGGTTCCTCCTCACACCGGCCGAGCGTCCACACCTCCCCAGGTGCCACACTGGTGGGAAACGTGGCACAATGTGAGCGTAGAGTTGCGGCTGGCGGACCCCTGGCCCACTACAGGAGACATGCCGCCACGCATTCAAGGTGGCGGCGGCAGCGACGGCCGTGGCAGCGGCGGCTCGCCCTCGTACTGCTGACGTGATCCCACCACACCGCCCTCCTCCTCACCAGGACTCCAGGCCAGCCCTCTTGCGCCCCTGCCCTAGCCTGGAAGTGTGAGTGTGTATCCTGGACTAAAGTGAGTGAGTGAGTGTGAGGTCTTGGGTTCTTGGGGCGTGCGGCCTCGCCCCATTGAGGGGCCCCCCGTCATGGGGACCAGGGACTGCACGGGGCTCCTGGCTCATGACGACACGAGAGCCCTCCCGTCTGCGCCTCCTGCCTCGACCAGCAGGAGCCCTAAGGGCAGTGTAGGGCGTCACGTGCAGCCCTTACCCCGGCCATAGAGGCCTCTTCAGGGACGCGAGACACACACACACACACACACACACGCACACACAAGCACACACACACACACACACACACACACCGGACCACCGCCACACACACGTCAACAGCGAGTGATGTAGAGTAGTGTCGGTACATGCAGGTGGCGCAGCGGGCAGTAACCAGAAACAACTTGACAGTGACGTAGTAAGCCTGGCGATACAGATGTATTATGTCCGCTCTTCGCTCCACGTTCCAGGGGACCACTGGATCTAGACACGCCATTGAGCTTCCTGCCTTGTCCTAGGGTCCCCAGAGCACAGTGGCCGGGAATTGTGTGGCTTGGTAGAGGAGGCAAAAGATGAGGAGAATTTCCTGGGGTGTTGAGGCGTTCGCGTGATGATGGCTCCCGGGTCGAGCAGCCTTCCCAGGGATCTGCGACAAACGTCTCTCGAGTCGGTGCGTACTGAGATGAGAGGCCCCACGGCAGGCTCTGTGGTGATCGTGCACGAGGAGGAGGGATTGTAAAAGAAGGCTCCTCCTACTACAACAGCCTGTGCGTGTGTGTCCGTGTGTGTGTGAGGAGAGCGGAGTATGGCCGGGATGAGGGTGGTGGCCCCCGTGAGACTCAAGCACTGCCACCCTAGTCGACACTGTCCTGAGGTAGAAATGGCCAGCTCCCTCCCCATCCTCCTCCACCTCAAGGTGTTCGTCGCCAGTGTGATTTTACTGCGCAGTGTGACACGCCGTCCCCTTTAGAGGGTTTCACTGAGTATTCTTGTTTTCGCAGTGGTGCGGGGAGACAATGCCCAGTGCCACCTGTTTCGCCGCTTGAGGAGTATCGCGAGGCGTGAAACGATGCCTGTTCGATGTCGTTTCTCCGGCGCGAGTTGCCACGGAGCTCGGACAGTGGCCACTGCCATGGGTTTTACCAACTGTGAGTTTCGCTGTGGGGCGTAGAGCCGTGCCCACCGCGGGGCGTCCCGCCAGCAGCGTCGGTCGGCGTGCGCCGTAGAACTATGCCCACTGCGAGGAGCGTGACCAGCGTCAGCTAGCGTTGAGAGCCACCATGCCCATCTACTCCACCAACACTGACGTGGCGGGGTACGAGACCCTCAGCGCACGTCGCAGGCACAATCCCTTCCGTAAGTAACCAGTTTCTCCCTCATACTCTCACCTGCGTTCCGTAAGTAACCATCTCCCTCACTCACTCAACTCTGTCTACCAGTCTTTTCGTAAGTAGCCATCTCTCCCTCTCTCACTCATCTGCGTCGGCCAGCCTCAGTGTCCTCCTCTCTCCAGTCCAGATGTCGTCTACTGCCATTGGCGTATCATCATCATCTGTTGTCCTCTTCACCACTCTGGGCCGGCCATCATACTAAAAAAAAAAAAAAAGAAAAAAATCGTGTTTTAATCATAAATGTATCTTGATTTATTATTCCTCCTCTGGGCCCCTTTCAGAAAGAGGTCTGGTGGTACCTTAGAACCCTTTTTTCAGGGGCTCCTGCAGCTCCAAGGCTGCGCTACACTCAGTAGCAGGAACAGGCACCTTTCCGTTTCTTAGGTAATAAGTTACAGTCTTCTAAGTCGTTCCTGCCGGTAAGGAGCTTTGTTTTAGTGCAGAATAGGAGCCATGCCTTCCAAGTATTTCTAGGGGTAAAGAATGGTGTATTCCTCTCCCGTCAGCGTTGCGGAGAGCACAGCCTCAGCGTCTTCAGTCGTTCCCAGTTGCTTCGTGTACTCCACCGTCAGTGTGGACTGTGAGAGAGAGAAAGATCTCCACACTTTATAACTGTTCAAGTCTGTCCGCCGTGAAGGATGATGTTAGCAGACAACTCTTTTGTTCTTGAGAGTAATATTAGTGCCTTCCAGTACGTCATCATTGGTTCTTCCTCTCTTGCTTTTGAAGTCCCTTGAAATCCAGCCGGTCACTCGGCCACGTGATGGCGTCCTTGTCTGTCCCGTGTTGTCTGATGTTTTCTACATCCTCAACCTCCCCATAGAGGAGGAGGTGGAACATCTCAACGTTAAAAGAGCGGCGCTCCACCTGAAGACTTGGCTCGTGTCTGTTTTGCAGTTTGTAAATGTCTTCTTCTGATGAGACTTCCTTGCTTCTTGTGATGTTTTTGTGAGTCGTATGGAAGGGAGGAAGTGAAGCAGCGGTTAGAGATTGCGTCCACGTCAGAAACGTGACTTTAGGTACAGGGAGGCAGCGAGGAAGCATACCTCCTGAAGGGGGAATTAAGGTTTTTGCTCTCAAGACGCTGGAAACGACTTTATTTACAAGACGGTGTCGTGGTGTTTTGAGTCGAGACGTTGTATATTCATCTTCCAAGCACCTGCGGTTGTACCCTTTCACATCTGACTCAATCTGTGACTCGCGACACCTGTGTCATCTTGCCATTTGTTCTGCAGCGCTTGTGCAGTTATACCGTACTGACCAGACACCCGAGAGAGAGAGAGAGAGGCAGTGATCATCCCACCGTGAGACTAATGTTGCACTGGACGATGTAGTCGATTGTTTGTTTTTTCTGGATCATCAGCGGGCGTCTCAAGACTCGGCCGAAGGATATCACAGCGATTAGCGATGGCGTTGCTCTCTGTAGAATCTCCTCTTTTGTTCACTGGGTTGGAAATGGTTGCCGCGGCATGCGGCGGAGCGATGTGAGTCAGCCTGCAAAGGTTCTCGAGGAATAAAGTCGGGGTCCGGGTTACTTATGCAGGGGATGTGTCGACCCCGGGGAGGTGATGTTTGGCATGTCTTTATGAAGGGAGACAGACTCCTTGGAGAGGTCTGGTCCCTGGGCAGAGTGCTTGGCCGTGTTCTCCACGTCTCCCTCCCTCCCTCCCTATCTCCAGATCCTACGGCGAGGGTGTCAGGTCTGCTGTGTGTAACGAAGTGAGGGCGGGGTGGTGGGTGGATTTGTTTCATTTAGCTGCTGAGGTGATTTTTTTTTTTTTCCTAGCCCGCTGAACACCGATTGGTAACTGCTTGTTTTGGTATCTGGTCCTCGCCGCCCGGCCGTCACCCGTGCATGTGCCGCCCTTCCTTCTATCTTTTAGGAGGGCAATAAAATTGTTAATCCTCGATCTACGATTTGCATATGAATAGAAATATTTGGGATTTTTCCCCGGTCTTAGTGATGGCCTTTTTTCTTCCTTCTTTCCTGCATCTCGAATGATATTTTGTGATTATCTTTTGTTTCCTCCAGTCTATGCATCGGGTCTTCTTCCCTTGGCTGCGCGGGTTTTAGCTTTTTCCGGGTCGCTTGTTGCTTTCCGCCTCTCATTCACAGGGAGCGTCCGTCTCGTTTTAGTCCGGACCGTTATAGCACACTCTGTTATGCCCTGCCTCTGCACACACTGTTTCCCGGGATATTATGTCGTAATCTGTGCATCTGTCTGTCTGGCTGTAGACACATTCTTGTTTTTTTTTTTTCACGACAACTCGAGAACAACACACGACAAAGCCTTCATGCTTCCACCATGAGTACCTTCCGTGCAGTTGGCCATCTGATTAGATATTGGTGCACGACTTGTATAGATTTTCATATTGATCAAGGAAGAAAAGATATTTTTATAAGTGTTTTTTATTCATTAGTCCCGAATGATGGCAGGTTCAAATTTTTAATATACAAGCATGAGACAGACTCTTATAATGGAACGTATAGATTGTTGTGTTTACAAATTAATGAGTGTATTAGCATTGAGCTTGTGGTGTTGCGTTTGACTTGTGGCGGGAGATGATGCAAGGAAAGCGCCTCCTTTCCTTCCCTCGCCTCAGGTATGTGTGTTGTGTACATGTTTACGTTGTCTCAGCATATCTGAGCATCTGACACACTGCTCGGGCGTTTCGCCACACGGGAGCGATTCCTTCAGTACTGTAAATGGTTTGCTGTTGACTCCTTTGCCACTTCAGTGTTTCAGAATTTTGTTTAATGGATCCAGATGCAGGACGTAGCGTGTGTTTTTATTTGCTCCTGCTTCTCGATTTTTTACGACTCTGGGCTACAGTCTGGGCTGCCAGTAGTGTTCCGTAGCCACCGCGTCCGCTGCCTTATGGGTGATGTGGGTTGAACCCTGCAGAGGCTGGGTATGGAATCGGGTTCCTGAAATGGTCGAGCAAGAGTCAACTCTTTTTCTTTTTATCGTAGACTACCTGGGGTGTACCTGGAGTCCAGGCTGCTAAGTTGGGTCGTTGTCGAGCCAAGCTGTTTGGAGGCCGCGGCCCGCAGCAGGTTCACTATCTCACAGGCCGGCTGGTCAGGTGCACCAACTCAGTAACCGAATTAAAAGTTCCCAGAGTCTTAGTAACTGACGCTGACCGCTATACATCCCCAAAGGAAGTTAGAGGTCCGGGTGTCTCACCACGGGAGGCGACGAGCGTAACCCCACCAGCCTGACGGGTCCTTCCCTATTGCGTTTGACCTGCGCGTGTGTCCAGACTCCTAGTGTCAGGGGCATCCTGCTGGGCACGACGGGCATGGAAGACTCCGTAAAATACTACTGCCGAGATCCAGTGCGACATCCACAATTAGAGAGGACATTTTAGATACCCGGTGCTCAAGACTCCTCAGCATCTTTGCCACCTGTCGTGAGGAAAAGCCTGGCATGCGCAGCAGAGGAGTTTAAGAGTTCACAGTACAAGTGCCTGCCAAGTGAATTGATGAGGCGAAATGATTTCGATTCCACTCTGCCTAGTTTAGAGGGGCGGAGGAAGAGCCACCCCCAGGTACTTGGGCGAACAAAATCCCCGTGGATATGGAATCGCTGGTCACAGGAAAAATGTCTATGACACCCATACAAAACCCCGGCTTTTGAGAAGCTGGCTTCGTGATGACTGATCAACGTGGGGCATCCACGTTAGATTACACCATAGGGTTAGGACTAATATGTTACTGCAAAGTTGAATTGTGTTTGTTTGGAATTTGAACAGAGGGGAAACAAGTGACATTTAGCAAGAGGGATGGGGTTGATACTGCGTTCTAGTCCAATTGAATGTAACGAGTTAAATGTTTCCCCGTTCAGGGATGGTGGACAGGTTCAGATTATGAGAGGAGATGACCTCACCTTCACCTGGCACACCTGAGATGACCTAGCCTTCACCTGATACACCAGAAATGGCCTTATCTTCATCCTTTCATATATATATATATATATATATATATATATATATATAGGCTGGATTTAGCCAGGCTGGAGAAGGTTCCCTCATGCCTCTTTCATGCCTCACTCCTGCCATCCACATATAGCACTGAGAACCCGTGTGGACCTCATTGGTCGATTATCGGATGACATCGGAAGCCCGTGCAGCCGATGAGTGATCGGGCCCAAGAAATTAATTGCCGAGCTCTGGCGTCATGGCTCTCTCTCTCTCTCTCTCTCTCTCTCTCTCTCTCAACACCTCATACTCCATACCAGATACACATCCCATCTCTCATTCTTGCCCCTCATACGTACGAACACATATACATACGTAAGACCATGGCCGGCAGTCCAGCGGAAAGTGTCGTGACGTTTTACACTTCGTTATATCCGGATGACGTCATGTGTTATATATCGAAAGTATTGGTCAAGTCAGTGGTGACTCCTTTCCCCAGCCTGTGGCGGGTTTGTGTGTGTGTGTGTGTGTGTGTGTGTGTGTGTGTGTTGAGGCTCGCTCGCTAGTTCTTGTTGGGTTGTAAACACTGCGTAGACTCGCATCTTCATGACATCTTCCCTTTTCCTTTTTTTTTTACATTGGATTATTTTTTCTTTTTTTTTGTTAAGGAAGGAAACTTATTATTTTTGTAATCCAGAGGAAAATTGATATATGTTGTAAACTAGTGAAGAAAACAGTTTCTTTCGTTCCCCAACGAGGAGAAGGTGTATTTCGTAACTTAGTTGTGGGTTTACAGTTTATTCCGTAACCCCGCAAGATAGTTAACCTTTTCGTACAGTTGTAGACAGTGTAGACTCCTGCGAGGAAACTGGTCTGTAAAGTGTGGAGGAGGCAGTATATTATAGAACTTAGTATAGGCGCAGGCTGTTTCGTAAGTCTCTTAAAGCGAAAATTTATTTTATCACTAATAGGTAACTCAGTAATTTCTTACTCTAATTACACTGTAACTACGAAGAGTTTACACTGTAACTGAGAGAAACGAGTTTACTGTGTAAGTCAGAGAGAAGATAGTCTACATGGTATAACCTTTGATCGTTACGATGCTTATTAAAGAGGATAGTTTACCTCGCGAGCCGTCAAGAGGCAGTTTACGGCAGTAGACCTGTGGAGAGAAAGTTCCCATCATAACTCTCAAAAGAGAGTTTACTTTTAGATCCATACATTGAGGGTATCTTTTCACATGTTATATAGCCACATTATAGAACAGGTGTTCTATATATATATATATATATATATATATATATATATATATATTATATATATATTCAGGCCTCTGTAGTTTTGTCAATATATTATGTGTGTGTTGCCTTCCCCGTGTTGCCTGAAGCTGTTAAGGAATGTGTAAAGTTTGTTTATGTCTTCCCATGAAGCACCTGCCGGCTGGCGTGGACTGGCGGCCTGCCGGACGGGCTTCTCTCCTCTCCCCCTCCCTCCGGGTCACAGTGGCTGGTCCTCCTCACTAGCAGTTGCGGTCGCTGTGTGTGTGTGTGTGTGTCAGCGGGAGAGAGTTTTACACTCGTGCCTCCTCCCGTCTCGTAATCTTGTGTACTGTATATGTACCGCGTCTTTACTCCTATGTGTGTGTGATCTTTTCTTGAGTGTCCTAATGTCTATAAACTGGAAAGCAATTTTGATATTTACGCCTTACGTATACCGTACGGTACATGGTTTTGGAAGGTCTTCTACCCGGCACGGCTGGGTCTGGGACCTAACTTTACGATGGTTCCGGAGGTCTTCAGAGCCCATACACACACCTTAGGTCTGGAACCTCACCTTACGATGGTCTGAGAGGTCTTCAGCCCTCAACACTCGGGTCTGGGACCATATTACAGGTTGGGTTGTTGGAGACCAAGACGTTCGTTTCGTTCACCACACGACTTGTCTGGTGTGATTTTCTTGGGGTGAGATGACGCCATTGACACAAACCCTTCAAGAAAGTTATTTACTCATCAGAAATATATATATGTTTGTGTCCGTACTTGCGTATGTATATGTTTGTTTCATGTTACTCATTTGTCTCTTGAAGTATCTCTGCTTACGACGGGGATTTTGTCACGAGGCAGTTCTGCCGACGCGTAGCGCTCACCGCAGAAAAATTTAAAGTAAAGAACGGTGTCGTTAGTTACTTTTTCCAAGTGTTATGAATGAGTGTGTGTGTATGTGTGTGCCTCTGTATTCTGAATGCCAGCAACCCCCCCGTGTGTGTGGGTGAGGCAGATAGACAACAATCTGAGCCTGGGATGGGAACTTGACAGCCACAGTAGAGGTTGGTCTCTGCGCCGCCGTCGGTATAACCCTCCCTTTACCTAGGCTGGTAGTGTTTCTCTGGGCGGTGGTTGCCTGCCACCTACTGCCTGCTTGTGTGTTTGTGTGTGTGTGTGTGTGCGTATGTCTGTGTCAATGTGTCTGTGTCTGTGTGGAATTGTCTTCTTGACATCAGACAAGCGACCCGGGGAAGACTATGGCTCCACACTGTCGCTTCGACTGCTCATGCTTGGTCGGTCACGCGAACTCTCTCTGTCTCTCACACACACAATGTGCAGTCAGCCAGCACTGCAATGGCTGTCAAGTTTCACTCCTTTGGCCAGGGTTGCTACGTTTTCTTTTTGCCTCACATCCACGCGTGGGCTGCAGGCTTTCAGTCATATTGTCTCTCCGTCACACGCGTAACGCTTGACTGCACGTAACTCACACGACTCGTCCGTCCTTCGCAGTCGTACGATCCTTGAGCAGGACTTTAAGATCCTTGAGCGCGGCGGTTCGATCCTTACAAACAACAACGGTACATCTAAAACAACAACGAAATGTTATTATAGTATTTCCACTCTCGGGATTGGTAGTACCTGCAGCATAATCGACCAGTTTTCTACACTACTTCAGCATACTAGTACTGACAGCTGTTGTAGCGTTTTTAAAACACGAAAGTTGAAAAATAAAATGATAATCACATGAACCCTAACGGACTTGTAACATCAGGAAGTTAATTGCTCTGCTGTTGTCTAAGTCTTGGTCATTTTTTTTTTCTTCTGCCAGCCGTCCAACTGCCGGCTGGACAGTAAAGATTTTATTGCAGTTGTCCAGTTCAGGGGAAAAGACCTCGCGTCTGGAAGCTGTGTGTTCCTCAGGATCCTGAATCCGGCTTTAAAAGTTTTCTTGTTTTTAACCTGCGTTTAGATGCACTGATTTATATACCTTGATTTGAGTCAGTAATAATGGGACCAAAAGTAGATGCAAATGTTCAGACAGAAGTAAAATGATAAGTGTAAGACATCTGCATTGTATGGGGGGGAATTTCCTGCATAATGTTTTTCCCCAACTGTTGGCCCAGACGAAGAAAACGAGAATACCAATTTCAGTGGCCCTTATACAGAACCATACGCTGAGCACATCGTGGACAGAGGTCTTGTGAAATTTGTGAGGAAACCAAACGAACTCATTAACTGCAGTTGCGACCCAGTGAAATACACATTGAAAATTTTGCGAGAGATTCGAGTCATTTCAAAGTAACGAACATTGATCGCCATTGACCATCCATACTAGAGCTGTTGAATACAAGGAATATGCAGTAACGAATTATTTATACAAGCGATTATTTTCTGGAATAGTTCATGGACGTAATGTAAAGTTCTTGGGTACAGAGACTATACATGATTATCTTAAAGTGTTAAAGATTTCCTTTAGTCGTTTAAAGTTGTAACTAAGGTTCGTTAGCCATTGAAGGCTGTTGAGGAATAAGTGTTAACGAAGAATAAAGTGAAATGTAATTGTATTTCAGATTATATAAAACTGTGATTTCTTTGATGTTTGATCCTCGTATCTGGAAGAGGAGTAAATTATTTAGGTCATGGTTGGACAGAGTTCCAGTTCGGAGTCTTGGTATTTACAAGCTCAGTGAACTAAGCCTCGCTTCTCCGTCCGGACCCAAGAGGGAAGAATACAAACTTTTTTTTCTGAAACTGCTTTGTTTTTTCGAATATAAGATCCAGTATCCACTGTGTGATTTCTGGCACACTGACATGTATGGTTTAAGAGCTGCAAGTCATGCTTTAACTTCTCATACACAGGGTTCATGAGACAAAAAAAAAAAATTCCGTTTTAACGGCTGTCCTTTTAAGATCCCGCGTCCCTTGTTTCTTTTGAACCCACTTCACTTCATAATCAACAACTTCATGTTTGCATTGCCTTAGAAGTGATCGGTGAAGTCCATTACAGATGAGATTAACACAGTGAATGAAAAAACAGAGATGTAATTAGATATGATTAACAACTTTGTATAGATGTTGTTTCATGTAGTAGATGGATACAGACAGACATAGAAAGATATGATGAATATTGGACAACTTTGATTACACAACAGTACACATAATCATCTGCCCAAAACATAGAGACAATGTCAGATCATTTTTCTTTCTCCAAATATCATTACAGTGTTGCAAATCGTTTCTAATTGCATAGTCATTAGCTGTAATAACAGATATGTGTTATCACAAAACACGGTAATTGGAAAGATAATTATTCGAGAGCAGCGCAGTTGATCAGTAAAAACAAAGAATATAGCAAGAAAATGAATAATAGATCACACTGTGCATTAACAGTAAGCACGTTGTTGAAATCAATCAAGAATGCAGCTCAATCCACATTTTTTCACAAAAAAAAATCAAAATGTAAGCGTTTCATTCAGACAAGAAAAATTGATACCAGAGCCCTAAATGTCACGGGTCACAGAGCACGAAAAAGTAACTGACGCTGGGACTCGCAATTTAATCTTGGAAAAAAGCACACGAAAATATACTGCTGACTTAAACACTTGATTTCTGAATGTCAAAGTTAAAAGCGAATATCGTATTATCATTTAATTACAGTAATTAACCTCATAATGTCGTCTGAAAAATATTCTTAACATCATAGTGTCACGTACAGAGAATATCAAACCTTAGTATTTTTTTAAAAAGATGCAGAACCTTTCTCACCTAATGTAGATATTAAAATATAATAATGACGCTAAAAGAATATATTTGTCAATTTCGGTCAAAGAAAATACTTTATCTCTTTGTGCTACATAAAAAAAATAACAGTGATAGTCTTAATGTCATTTAGGTAACGCAGAGAATATATATGTGCTTCATGCCAGTTTGGGGGATTAGTGTGATGGAGAATTGTGCCTGTCCTGCATATCGATTGCTTCTCCTCACCTGAGAGGGTGGACAGAGCAGCCCACGCTAAGGCCAGCTTTGCTACTCTGCCATTAAGTCAGGGTAGGCGAGCGCGGTGCTCGCTTTACCCTGGTAATTGAACCCGGCATTGGACTTCAGAGAAAATCCATTTGAGGTTTTGTGTGAGCCATTTACTGCTGTTAATGGTGGTTCTGTGTTATATTAGAGAAAACGGTGTTTGGGATATCATTTTACTCTTACAGTGATATGTGTGGCTGATTGAGTTACGCTAATTGTCGTACTATTTGTCAGTTGGTGTCTATACATTTAGTGTAGTTACTTATATAGTTACTTGCACGGTACGGAGAGGGAAGCCCAAGCCTATGCTAATTTTGACATGTTTCAGCTTTAGGGTTTGCATATTTATCTCATGTTTATTCATTAGTTTTGAAGTTAATCTCATTCGTTTATTGCATATAGTTAGTTTTCTTCTATTGAAAGAACTCCGTGTTGTTATTTTTTTTAGCATGCCCGGAGTTCCGCTACCCATCCCATAATTGTAATAATAATAATAATAATAATAATAATAATAATGATAATTCAACCCGTATTTTTTCAGCCTTCATAGTCTTATATGTGAATATATCTTTACCCATTACAAGTGCTTGATTGGTCCACGTTATTGCCGCTGCGCTGCTTCTAATGAGATATAGGAAGAAAAGTCCAGATATAGGAAGAAAAGTCCAGGGTTCACCGGTGTTTGTTGAATAAAAAATGTTAACTGCAATACACCGGAAAGAAAAGTGCGTGGATTGGGAAGAGTACGAGGAGAGACTTATGTTGGGGTACTAAAAGAAATAGGAAAGAATTGGTGAGGACCACACGAGGGAGGGTGAAAGCCACTGATAAGTAGAGAAAAAAACTATAAGTGAAGTTTGGATGAGAATAAGGAAAATCTGGAACTGTAGGAGAAAGTTACTCATATAAAACAAACGGAGCCTGGAATCGACGTGGACTACAGACAGAAGTATAATATATATCTCCCAGTTTTTTCCGTTGTAATAAAGGGGAAGGCTTCACCGCTGCTGTATGTCATTTGATCCTCAGTGGTTTTATTGAGCGTAGAGGATTTTTTTTTCTCTGTAATATGATTCAGCTTCCGTCTTTTAAGTTCACCAAAAGAAGTTCTTTAAATGGAAAGAAAATTTTTCACCATATGACAACAGTTCATATTTCGAGGACACAGTCCTGGAAGCGCCCAGAATATGAAGCGGATTATCAGCGAGCCTCGTAATGGAGCAAAGAATTTATGAACTGGACGAGATATTTCTGGAAAATACTTCTTTCCATTCTTCGTAGCGAACGGCATCCGGTGGCGGCATCGTCACGGGCCATAGAAAACGAAGATGACTGGAAGTTAAGGAAGAAAGTTATCTCGTGTGACTTTTATTTTTGTCTTTCATCACACATCTGTCTGTCTGTCGTCTCTCTATCTGTAATCGATAGAACCATTCATGGTTTTCAGGGGATGAATCTGAAAATCATCCACACACATTTTGACCCCATACCTAGTGTCTTGAACTTAGGATTTTATAGTAATGATAATAATGATAATATATGAGATTGTGTAAACCTTGACTTGATTTGTCAAGCAGTTAAAGGATACGTAAATAGTTAACGCTGTGAAGAGATGTGCATGCCTTAAGTACGTGCTTGCAAAAAGTTGCTCTTCGTAAGTACAGTGGGATTTTGTTTTGTATTTTGTCCCTAAGCTTTTTTTTTAAGATTATTTTATTGCCATAAATCGCGATTTGGAGTTAAAGTTTTTAACAGTAAAAGATATATATTGAAGGCGATACTAAAGCTTTTTGACCAGTGTGTGTTAAGGTGAGCTTGAGTCCCTAAACAAGGATATATCAAATCTCGTCCTTCTCGGGGTTTTCTTTTATAATTTGAAAACATTTACCTGTCTGATTGTACTTGAGGTAATTGTACTTGAGGTATTTCATAGAGAGAATGGGTGAAGGGCACACGGCTAGTGGTTGGTGGAGGCAAGTGTATAAAGCGTAGAGTCGTAATAAGACGAGGTAAGCTTGAGAGAGTCCTGTAGCACTGACCTTTGGAAATTGTGGGGGCGGAAGTTGCCAGTTGTTCCTTTCTGCCTCTTTCTATCGGTACGATCTGGTGCATGATTCGACACATTCTGCTAAATGTCAGGGTTGTTTGTAGGACGTTGGTTTATTAGAAGTACGATGAAATCTTATTACATTTTAGCTGCGTAACAGATTAGATTGGTCGAATTTCATTTTGGATTTGTTGATGTAAAACGTTTGTTATGTGTATTGTTCCGCGAACAGAACGTTTGAGTTAATGGTAGGTAAGGGTAGTTTACGTTTATTTAGGTTACGAAATATTACGATTGTAGTATTCGTCCTTTATTGCGGAATGGTGCTGCCGCTCGAAAAGACGAGAATAATTTCCAATTTTTTCCTCTTACAGACTGGTTCCTGTTTATCTTAGGTAAGAGAGAGAGAAAAATAAGTGTAGCGTGGGAAAAGATTTTGAAAGGAGCTAGGTGAAGTGTGTGCAGCTGCCTGGTTACGGCCGGCAAATCAAAATAATAAATGAAAAGTTTTGTTATTCTGGCAGACGCATAGTGCGGTCGGATGAGTTTGAGCGCGCTGGCGTGTACACTCATTCGTTCATATTCGCAGTTATAGTGATAATACGTAGTTTGATACGTAGACTGGATATGTTTCTGGCCGTCAGTTGAACGTTCTGTTCATATAGGAACCATCCACGCTTTATACATTTATTTCATAATAACAGAGCTCCGCAGACCGCATTATATTTCGAGTGTTTATATGAAATCCATAAAAGCTCGTGAGAACATAATGATACCAGGAAAGTCAAAATCCCTGTGACACCATCTTCTCTGTTCTTATAATAATACTTTGTAAGAACAAACATTTTCCTTTTTCCTTAACAGATACAACCAAGTCATCCACTGGGACCTCGAAAATAGTGGTGGGTATCAGCTCGTATGCGGAAGAACTGAGAAAAAATGAGATCATAAATGTTGAATGCCTAGTGGAAGCAAAACATGGTGATAACATGAGAGACATGACGTTGTCGAATGACCGTTGATTAACATTTGAAAAACGCGGAAGAGGATCTGTCGAGTTTGTGATGGCAATAATATGTTGGAGATTGGATATTGAAAAGTCTCAGAATGTGGGAAGCAAGACCCGTGATGACTCGGCTCAAAGCACATCCTCTCTCCCGGAGAAACTGATGGGCTAGGAAACATATGAAGATCCTTCGCCTCCTCCGTCGATTCGGTAAAGCATCAGGCTGAGATCCTATATACTATACTTTACATAACATAAAGAAAAATTGTATCATATACTCATGGAAATTTCTGGAAACCATCGTACCTAACATGTATGTATACGAAGATAATCCTCTACCGGAATGGTAGACTTGGGCGGCTTTACTTCCACTGAAGAGCAGAGATGTTATTGGAAACCCCCGGGGAAAATAACATAAATGTCAGGGGCTTACGTCTGTTGAACCAACTGCCGACAAATGTAAGGAGCGCTATGGGAACACCTTAAGTTTTTCTCGGAAAAACAACTGGACTGTTTACATTGACGTTTACCATGTTCCAGCCAGGTTCCCCCAGCTATATATATATATATATATATATATATATATATATATATATATATATATATATATATGGGT
>JAYMFT010034987.1:0-15832 GCA_038088735.1 Panulirus argus
AAAGAGAGAGAGAGAGAGAGAGAGAGAGAGAGAGAGAGAGAGAGAGAGAGAGAGAGAGAGAGGCGTCCGGCACGTAACTGAGAAAAACGAGACACCGAAAGTAGATTAAGTGGGGGGGCGGCGCCCCCCCCCCCTCATCCCCCCTAGGATCCGGGAGCTGGTGCTTTCAGAGGGGAGGTGGGGCGGCACCTCCCTCCTGCAGGAGGGGTGGGCCTGAGACCTACCAGAACGGTTACAACCACATACGCGCGTAAAACCTGGTTGGCGTAAAACCTGGTTGACGTAAAACCTGGTTGACGTAAAACCTGGTTGGCGTAAAACCTGGTTGACGTAAAACCTGGTTGGCGTAAAACCTGGTTGGCGCAAAACCTGGTTGACGTAAAACCTGGTTGGCGCAAAACCTGGTTGACGTAAAACCTGGTTGGCGTAAAACCTGGTTGACGTAAAACCTGGTTGACGTAAAACCTGGTTGACGTAAAACCTGGTTGGCGCAAAACCTGGTTGGCGTAAAACCTGGTTGACGTAAAACCTGGTTGGCGTAAAACCTGGTTGACGTAATACTTGGTTGCTCTCAAGCTACGTACTAAAAACCTGGTGGCCAGAGAGCTTACGATGGTCCGAAAGTGCCAGGACCAGAAAACACATTAGAGAGAGACCCACGAAAAGACCAGGTAGTACGAACGACCGACCACAGACCGGTGGTTCCCTTAGCGTAACCCCTTGACTCTCGGAGGCTCACGGACACTTTTACCAGTGCCATTCGTGAGTCATGTGACTCACCGGAGCACGAGTCATGACTCACTGGAGTCTCAACGAGCCTTTTGCGAGGTGCAGGTCAGTGATCTGGTCTACTGAGGCAAGACGTCACTGCCGGAGGAGCTGCCAGGCTTAAGGGGGTTTCCTCTTGGGGAAGTTGCTACTTGTGAGGAGGGAGGCATCCCGGAGGTGGACGACGAGGGAGATGAGGTGGAATGAGACGGGTGAGGGAGGCAGGGAGGGAGAGAGAGAGGAGGTGAGGTGGTGGTGAGTAAGACTGATGACGGAGTGGGGGAGAGGAGGAGGAAGAGTGATGGGGAGAGGTTGATACGGATGTTGGGGGGAGGAGGAGAAGGAGGAGGAGGAGGGGGAGGGGGAGTGGGAGATTAACGGGATGGTTGAGCCGGGAAGGAGAGAGAGAGAGAGAGAGGCTGGGAGAAGGGTTCCCTCCCCCTTCCCCCTTTTAGGAGAGAGAGAGAGGTGAGAGCAGTAGGGGGCAAATCAGAGGGGAGGGGGAGAAGGAGGCGACATTTGTCCCTCCCTTCCCTACCGATGTTACCATCATCACTATCGAAATCTACAACTGGGGGAGTTGTTTCATTTTACGACACTGTGCGTGCGTGTCTACGACGTCGGGGAAACCACGGGGCCTTCATCGGCGACAGACAGACGGACCTGATGTTGCTCCGTCGTAAACACCAAAGAGATAATGACGGTTATGCAGTCTGTGACAGGAAACTGTGGCGCCCTGAGGATGCTTTGCATCACCCGACGTGTCGTCGCAGTGAACTGAGGTCACCGACCATCTCAAATGGTCGGAGAAGACGGATGGAATACGAAGAAGATGTCAAGTCGTGTGCGCGTGTCGGGACTAGTGACGTATATCCCTTTACAGGTGTCAAACGCGATTCTGAGCTAAAGACGCCTAAGTTCTCGAGCGAATGCGACCTCTCTTCCCTCAGCACACCATCACTTATCATCATCATCACTACAGAGAGAGAGAGACACACACACACACACATACATCACCTAATGCATCTTCACTACACCCTCAGTAAGCCTAAGATTCACCACCTCCCCCCCCCCCTCCGACAAACGCATCTTCACTACTCCCTCGACCTTAATGAGGGCTATTGAGCCATGCCTAAACATATTCCTTCTGTTGCCCTTACGAAACCTATGATTGCAAAGGTTACTGAGAACTGTTTTCCCGGCAGAGAGACCAATGAGAGCGAGGCTTCCACAGGCCGAAAGAAGACCGTCATGCTGCCTGAGGCGTGGAACACGAAGACCAGTCGGAGATACGTTGCCGAAGCCGCCGCTGAAAACCCATCTGTGGGGCTGGAACCGCGTCTGTACGGGTGGGTTAGAGTCCGTGGGCACACAAACACACACACAGCCCTTTTATATATATATATATATATATATATATATATATATATATATATATATATATATGACCTTGCCTCCACAAATAGCCCATAATTCACAGTCTTATGCAAAGGCGCTAGCGGGGATGGGCTCGTCACAGGCGCGATGCCGTTATTACTCCATTCTCGGGCGGCGCGTCACCGCCCCCCATCAGCCGTTATTCTTCATGATCCCTCGTCTGTCAAATGCGCCCGCTCACCGCGAGGTTATTAGCACCGGGACAGACCTTTGGCATCAGGGAAATGGCCTCACCCGCAGCTGATGCTCAGAGATTTACAGCCAGAGTATGTGTGTGTGTGTGTGTGTGTGTGTGAGTATACGATATTGTTTTACGTGTGAATGTATTTGTACATATGTGCTTGTGCGTTCGAATGTGCTGTGTAAATCCGTGTGACCATCTGTGGCTCTGGTGATGGCGTCTGTGTATCACTGGCTCCCTTCGTTTAACTTTTCTCACTCTCTTGAGCTGAACTATGGCTTCCAGTTCAGTTGACCACGACACGGACACCAGCCCTTGCCACTGGCCATCGGATAAAACGAACAAACACGTCAATAGAGGCAAACTGGAGCACTCAAATATGGACCCGCCATGGCTCGCATCCTGGACAGGCAGGCACTCTGCTCACAGACGAGCCTGATGTTCATATATACATATATTTCTCACGCTGTCCAGGCCTCCTAAACAAGAAATGTCTCAACCCCAAACCAGCAAAAAATCCTTGTCTCTAAAAACACATACGTACTCATGGAACATAGCTTAAATAGTAGCCACAAACCAACCACAGAAGTCATACAAAACTTAACACAAAATCCACCAAGAAATACAACCACTAACCCGCCCTTCCTTCACGCCTAGCGACACTTGCAGTGCAAATAAATCCTTAAAAAAGGACTCCCTAGAAGATGCACTGATGATAGTATCAAATTTACACTCTAAGCACTTCGGCCCAACTGCAGTTCAGGCGAGAAAAGGTATCTTCAACCATTCCTGATCGTACAACAAAATCTCAAACGTCTGGAAACTCGCCAACACATCGTCCATCTTAAATCCCTCCAAACCACCTACTGTCCTACGTTATCGTTCTTCTCTTCAGCCTCCGAACTCTTCTAAAAACTGGTACAAAACAGAATCAAACATAAAATCCCTTTGTCACCTACACAACACGGCATTAGATAGACTCAGTCTACTATCACACGGCTTATTACCTCACACAACACATCTTGGGTGGCTTCAACCAACCACAGACCCCCTTCCCCTACAGTACTAGTGGCGACAGACAACAAAGCATCTGACACCGTCCCCCGACACACTCCAACGCAAAAAATACTTGACACCACCATCCACAAAAAATGTCAGTTAAATGGGTTGCCAGCTTCATCGATGGTGGCCATGACTTGGGGGATAAGATTGGTCGTGTCATCTTGGCTAACATGACATAGATGGCTCGTGACAGAAAATGATAATAGACAGAAATCAGCATGCATAATTGTATCTATTTTAGGAAATTTTTCTTTACCTCTTGTCTTATTATCTCTCACTTTTTTTAGCCATATCACAGACTCTTGTGACGTGGGCTGTAATCAGGGCGTCACAATACGCCCTGGTGATGTGAGGCGTGACTGGAGCCTCAACGCACAACCTGGTGACGTGAGACGCGACTGCAGCAACACCACACATCCTGGTGACGCAAGACGTGACTAGAGCGTCACCACACCCTAAAGTAACCCCTGTGGCTTCCAGGGAGGAAATAACACATTTCTTGTCTCCATGAATCACTTCATTTTGCAAGAAAAGCTTAAGAAGGAACAAGAAAAGACAATCTGTTTCGTTACATTTAATATAGATATTCTATAAATGTATAAAATATCTAGTAGCAATGCCAGGCACACTGCTTCCCAGTACAGCGAGTGGAAATATCAGAAAATCATTGCAGAAAACGATCCTCACACATTTACATCAAAGGAGACTCTTACTATTATAAGTCCTCTGGGTTTTCGCTCATGGAAAACCGGGTGCGCTAGAGTTAGGTAAACACTGACGTTGAAGAGCTGTCCTTAATCAGATCATTCTAACGTTCACTCAGGACAGTATTTGGTGAAGTTAAGGTGGCGCTCACTCAATGAACTTTGGTAAGGCTGTGCAGAACATTTCTCGGGATAAAAAGCTGTCCACTTTGAAGCGGCCACTGTCAACTCCTCATAAAGAAAGAATTTCGATGACTCCTTTCTCTCGTCATTCACACAATGGTCCTCGCCGGCACTGGGTCGCTGTCCAATCAGCCGTAGTCTCTTTCAAAGCCATGGAATCACTCGTTCGTGAGAAGAGTCATTAACAAATTCATGTCAGTTTCCACTCTCGGAAAACGGCCGTCGACCCTCTTCAGCGGATGCTGGAAAAAAAAAGAAAAAAAAAGGAACTCTTGCGTGGGGGGCTTCGCCATCGTCGACAATCAGCTATGTTCGATACCTTGGCGAAGACGAGACAGCCATCGAGTGTAAAGAGCAGGCTGCTTCTATAGCTGACCCTCCGTGCTCTTCATAACTGTTAATAGGGACACTAGTGCCATCCCCCCCACCTTAAAGGGAAAGACAAAGCGGGCCATTGCCGTCTCTACTCAGAATCTGGCGGCATTAGGGATTCCTACTCGCAAGGGCCTTGCGAAGAAATTCAAGTCACCTATTGCTGGTGGGGTGAGGTAAAATTCTCAGAGCGCCATTGTAAGAGATTCCGATCGTGGGTTTTGTTCTACCCGCCCGTGAGTTAGAAGCTCAGCTCGTACCAAAGTCCTTCCCTCAACACTTCCCGAAACTTTTTATTGGCCGTTTCCGGAATCGCAAGACTTTTACTTCTCCTCTGGGGGACCTGATTCAGCAGGGGAGCGACTCCTGCCGTGGTTCCTGATTATCTGGATCTTCTGTGACTGCTGCAGTAGCGGCGCGTCAGCAGGCTGTCGATAGCTCCACTTTGCTCCGAGGGGGCGAGGCTGATCTGGGGAACGAGTTTTGCGGCTTTTTACTGGAGACGGGCGACGCCACGCCCGTCTTGACACCAGGCGTGGGTAGGTTAAGGGCGACGACGGATGGTGGCGTGGCGGGCGACGGCGGCTGATCCGGACCACGCCTCGTGTTACGCGCCCTCACCACGCCCGCTACTTCTTCGTCGACTTTGCCAAGAAGCGACGGGGAGGTCTTGGTGGCCTCCGGAAGGTGTCTCAACAGGTCCATCACCTCCAGGAACTCCGTCACGAGCGGCCTGATACCGCCACCCTCCTCGTCCACCTCCGCCCTAAGGCCTGCCAGTGACGTCACGGAGGTCAGACAGCGTACCAGACACTGAGGTGAACACATTGTTGAGATATACTGTAATACTGCAGACTCCCCTGCTGACAGTGTATGAGAGACGTGTTGTTCAAGAAATGTTTGCCTAAGGAAAGAAGGAGGGATAGTAATGATTATAATCCTAATCTGAACAATAATAGGAATAAGTAATGATGTAATGAGTTCTGGAACGGGAGGAAGATAATCATAAAGACAGGAAAATGATAATATGAGTGAGGTAGTGCAGTGAGAGAGTCCTGGCATTAGGTTCGGTGAAAGGAGAGGAGGTGGTGAAAACCTTGCGTAATATGGAGTACGGCAAAGCGGCAGGAGTGAATGGGATAGCAGTTAAGGTGAAACTGATCGGCTGTACGAATTGTGTGTCACAAGAGGTAGGATGTATGGGGTCATGCAATGTTGGAAGTCTGCAATGTGATGGTTAGTACAACTGCTTCTAAAACAGGAGACCCGTGTTCGGATCTGGGAAGAGCCTTGTATTTTACTCGAGAGAAGAGGACCCCACGAATACAGAGCTCCCTCCTCGTGCTGTAAAATAGCTAATAATGAACAGTTAAACATAAGGTCTTATCAGGGCACACTTATCGTGAATACTGATCGTGACAGTAATAGGAAAATGATGGTGAATACGAGGAGGATGACATTATCATGGTGATGACACTGTCGGTATGCCTGACAAAGACTAGGACAACTCCTCCAAGGTCGAGAGCCTCTGACCTGATAAGGCCGAGGTCAGTGAGCCGGCTGACGACCCCTCGCCCTCGTAGGCGTAAGCCCTTAGGTCGTCTCGCGGCAGGAGAGGCTCCCCTGCAGGCTGGTCAGCCACTGGCGCCTCCTGTAGCCGGATGGTGGGGCCAGGGCCCTGCTGGGGGGTGTCCTCCTCGTCTGCAGGACACCCAAAGATAGGATGCAGCAGATTAGATCGGGAGGTAGAGAGTGTCAAGGGAAAAACAGGTGGCCTACATTAGTACAAGAATCATTAAACACTTTTTTAATGTGACTGACCTAATCAGTCTTACAACTGACTAACAACCCTCTTTGCTGGGATTTAAGGCAAACCACTAAACTTATTGTCGTTCCATCCTACTCCTTTGGCGAGTAAGAATAACCCTTGTGGATCCAGGGGCCCAGTGGCCTATGGTGTTATGATTCTGTTGACCTATTTGCTTCAGAACAGAGGCTCGGATACCACTGCTGAAGACCTTTGATACCTCGTTGAGATCGCCTTGCATAATCTACCTTTCCCGCAGGTGGGTGAGTGGGCGTGACGAAGGTTGTACTTGAGGCACTGGAGGAAGGTGATGGAGTCGGACTCCCGCTGGACCTGCTGCTGCCGTCGCTCCTGCCGCCCTCCGCCCTCATCAACCGCCCCGCCCTTCACGGTTACGATGGTCTTCTCACCGCCCACGCCCGTCACCTGCCGCCCAGCCAGCGTCCGGCTTACCCACTGGCGGTGCAGGCGGACGGAGAAGACCACACCGAGCACCACTGGCGACGAGAACGAAGAGAGAAGAGGAGGCTGGTTGGAGCCAACCAGGAACATGCTAACGTGAGCGGGAGATCGAAGAGAGGTCAAAGGCTCCCGATGACAGCTATGCACATATTGCTCTATACACCAACTCTGTTCAGCAACAAAGGCTGACCAAGGAAGCACCTTACGTCTTCCCACATATTCAGACACCAAGCTAAATATGAGGATTGTTCTCAAGTCATTATACCAAAACACAAGGTGAATTTCAAGGTTTACTGAGGCATTGTTTAGAGACACATATATCTTCGTTAAACTCTAGATACCAGTTTAAAGCTTAACGTCGTAAGGTGAATCAAAGGATGTTGCAGGAACTAAGAGGAGAGAGACTGACCCAGCAGGAGTAGTGACAACGCGAGCGCCGCTGCGGCCGCAGGAGTTGTCAGGGGATGGCCATCAGGGGAGAGTGTGGCCCACTGGCAGTGGTCACCGGTGTGGCCCGGGCCGCACACACACAAGTAGCCTGGCCTCAGGTTGTGGCAGGACCCGCCGTGTAGACAGGGTCGCCAAAGGCACTCGTTGATGTCCTCGCAAGTGTGGCTCACCAGCTTCCGCCCCGGACCACAGCTGAAGAGCAAGACACTATTGTCAGCAAGGGTGAGGCCCAACTGGTGACTTCCTAAACCACCTGAAGGAGGCTTGGCCCAATACGTATCTACAGGAGGTCTGGCCCAGTACGTACCTGAAGGATGCTTGGCCCAGTACGTATCTGCAGGAGGTCTGGCCCAGTAACTACCTGCAGGAGGCGTGGCCCAGTTCTCATCTGCAGGAGACTTGGCCCAGTACATACATGCAAGAGGATTGGGCCAATTCGTACCTGCAGGAACCTTGGCCCAGTACGTACCTGCAAGTGGCTTGGCTCAGTAATCACCTACAGAAGACTTGGCCTAGTACTCACCTTCAGGAGGTTTGGCCTAATACCTACCTGCAGAAGGCCTAGCCCAGTACTCACCTGCAGGAGGCCTAGCCCAGTACTCACCGGCAGGAGGCTTGGCCCAGTACCCACCTGCAAGATGCCTGGCCTATCACTCACCTGCAGGAGGCTTGGCCCCACGTGCTGGTGCAGGAGAGGGGAGGAGCGCAAGTGATATTTACACAGGCGTCAGCTGCCTGGCAGCCGCGGGTCACACCCTCCGAGGTCGTGACCTGACCCCAGTTGGTCCCATTCACGGCTGGGGGCAGCGGCAGTGGCCGACCTGACACTCGAAGGTCGTCCACGCAGCCTGGGAAGAAGGTCAGAAACGAGAATTGGTCGACGCGCAGACTCAGATCTTAAAAGAATTGAGAATCATATCTTAAGGAGAATTTACTGAGCAAAAAATCAGCTTGCCAAGTAATAAAATGGTATGGGACACTTTTGCGTCACAAGAGGATGCGCCTTCCGCCTCGAACTCTCAAAGGTTTTGATCTTTTAATAAAAAGATCTTCGCTGATGGGACACGCGCATCTGGACTGACGGTAAGTCGTGAACATTTCGAAGCCAGTGTGTGTGTGTGTGTGTGTGTGTGTGTGTGTGTGTGTATGTGTGTAATTGTCTATTTTTACTTTACGGGGAGGGGCGAGTTTTACACTCGTGCCCCCCCACTCCATCTCTTGGACATCGTCCACTATCATACAACTTTCTAAACTCCTGTATGCTGCCCACATTCACAACTTCGTCGTTATTCAGTTCATTCCATTCACTCGCAACTCTCTTGCTATAAAAGTACTTCTTTATACATCTTTTCTAACAAGTTTCTTGCTTAATTTCGTGCTGTGTTCTCCGGTTGTTCTGCACTTGCATCCCTCGACGGAGTGGTCACTGTTGACACCATCAAACGGGTTTCAAAACTTACAGGTCGTGATCAGATCACGCCTCACTCGTCTCTCTTCCAGGAATGCAAAACTTAATGCTTCTAACCTTTCCCTGTAATTCAGACCTCTTTATTCTGTTTCCAACCTTTGTTGTTCTCCTCTGCACCTTCTCTTTTAGCTCTTTGCGCTTCCTGAAATGCGGTGTCCAACTTGAGGAGCGAGTTATTCTAGTTTTGGCCTTATGTCGGACGTGAACAGCTTGCCTGAACGCTGTTCCAGTTATTCGCCAGCAGATACGTAGTTTGTGTCTCTTTTACTAGTCTCCTAATGCGGGACTCTGGCGACAGGTTAGGGACTAAGTCACCTCCAAAGTTCCTGTCACACACATAATCCTGCAGCTTATCTCCCACCGGATAACATCCCTGATGAGGCGTTCCTTCACTGCGTTCCGTCCTCTTTAACTTACTTGAGTTCAGTTTCAGCAACCATGCACCAGATCGACTATGGATTTTGCTTCGGTCCCCTTGTAAAGGTGATACAATCCTCCTTTGCTTCCGGCAGATCGCTCGCACAGATCAAGGAGAGCAACGGTTCTGAGGCCGAACGCTGCGATACGCGGCTGGCGATACCATCCCAAGAGTCCCACCAACGTGTGTGTGTGTGCGCGTGTAACAGAAATTCATACTCCCTTTCCACGAACGTATATGTGAGTTGGCTTATGAATAAACATAAGAATGAATTCCTAAAACATCAAACGAAACTGGCGGCCATCGTCCTCTGATGTTAGATGCCAGCCACTTCATCATAAACTCCATAAACTGTGGAAATAAAAGTCCCTGTGAATCGTGAAGTCGACGCAGCTCATGACGGATACGTCTAGATGTCAAAATGATGCCCTGCATTACCAAATAACCCCATATTTACTGATTATGAGTCTCTTAGTCAATTTCTGGAAGGGTTAGGCCGCATATGGCGGTACCAGGACCAGTCTGGGAGAAGAGATGACTGTGAAATAGAGAAGAGGAGGAATCGGAGCAGAGAGGAACAAGAAATGGTCGGGGAAAAGGAATATAAGGAACGAGTGTGGTGAGCAGGTCATGGAGGATTGCTGGAGGGAGAGAGGTGGAGAAAGGTGAAACGGTAGTGGTGAAATAGGGAGAGATGGAGGAATGGAGGAGAGAGGGAGAAAGAGAGAGGAGCTAAGACATGAGAACCACTGAGGATGGACAGGCCAAGAGGGTTTGTGCTTAAAGATGATGTTATGACGAGGCTGCTCCTTGCCCAACGTGTGTTTCATAGCTAAGTCTTTCACTCCCACAGCTTCTGCCTAATCTGTAGACACACCTGACCCCTCCTTCCCTCCCTCCCTCCCTCCAGTGGACCACTGCCGACACTTCCCTCCCTCCCTCTAGCGGAACACTGCTGACCCTTCCCTCCCTCCCGCCAGTGGACCACAAATGACCTTCCCTCCCTCCTTTGGCCTCATCACTCTGTCTTTGGCTTCCTCACGCCTGCTGTCCTCACACTTGGCTTCCCCACGTCTGCCTCTCCCCATTCTGGCTTCCCCACGTCTGACTCCTCCCCCCCCCTTCCCCACCCCTCCTCACAGCTTCCCCCACATCTGGCTTCCTCACACACCTGGCTCCCTCATGCCTGGCTTCCCCACGATTAGCTCTGTAAACTCAAAGTCTCCCTAGACCTGGCCTCAGGCACGTCCGTTTCCTTCGTAAACAAATTCCTCACAAAGAATCGTTTTTTTTTTTTTATCCCACGAGCGACTTGCATAATTTGTGCTTCTTCTTGTCTTTCTTATGGAGAGATACCGCTATTTTTGGCTTGATTTTATATCTTCCTCGTACTGGGGAGACGTCTGGTGTTTCCTGTTTCTGGATATGGACTGGGAGTGTATGCATCCGTGAGGACTGTGGTGGGGGAGGGTTGAGAAACATTCGTGAGGTCTGTAGAGGGGAGGGTTACGAAATGTGCGTGAGGATTGTGGCAGAGGGGGTTACGATATATTCGTGAGGTCTGTGGCGGAAGAGATTTACGAACTATTCGTGAGGACTGTGGCGGGGAAGATTACGGAATATTCGTGAGGACTATGGCGGACAAGAGTACGAAATATTCGTGAGGAGATTTACCAAATATTCGATCCGGGACATGGTTCCCTGAACCGTCCGAATATCATATGAAGATAAGGTGAAAAGTCTCACCACCACACACACACACACACACACACACATTGCCGCGCCTTCTGCAGAGGAACTACCGCCAGCGGCTCCTGATTTCCCCTGGAGGTGGGTGGGGAGGAGAGACAGACGCCCTCCCCACTACCTCGCAAATGATGATGGAAGACGGTCACCATTTGCGGCCAACTGAGGGACGTGACTGGTCCAACTATGGAACCCTCGTCACACGCACGTCACGCCATCAATCTGCACCTCCTCTCTTTCTCTCCTACAAATTCTTGACACTACAGAGTACTTGCTTCTACACTTCAGGTTCTGCAACCAGACGAAAGACATGGCGGTCTATGACGAGGTGTGGTTTGATGGAGGGCAGTCATATTAGCCAGAGTTCCTAATCTATTTAGCCAGATGGTAAAGTAGGTGGCTACTTAAGGCCCCAGGCACCTCTCCCTCCGGTATACCAGCCGGCAGGAATTATGGCCAAGAGCGAGCAGCATGGAGAGGGTATACTGACATGGATATTCAATATGAAAGTGTGAATGGAAAAAAATAATCATGTTGTAGTGTATAGAGCCAGATAATCATTGGTGAAGGCTCAAACATGAAAAGCAAAGAAAAGTTGCATTATTTTCAAAATACATATTACATTTTCTTGCAGAAGAAACTTATTTACTGATAATTTTTTAAATTAAAAAGTATTTGTTAGATCATGTTATAAAGGCATTGATAGTCATCGTCTCTACAAATGGAGACTGAGCTTAAAAAAAAATTATTCTACAATTCTGGGTGTCGTCTCTTCATAAGGCTTATTTGTTTGTAACGGAAATAGCTTTGTTGTTCTTCCTTGTATTCACTTTAAGTTTTCCTCATTTTGATAAGGCTGGTGACTTGGGCCGAACAGCGTAATCCAAATGATGTCTGACTAGAACGTTGTGAGGAGTCAATACCGTATTTCGCTTTACAATTATATTTCTGACTACGAAACCTCACATTCTGTTTGTTGTACCATATGCAACTAGACACTGTCTTGCATACTTAAAATCATTAACTGATTACCACTAAGAGGTTTTCTCTTCTTATGCTTCTAATAATGACCTAGCGAAGCATTCTGTATTCCTGATTAAGATTCCTATCAACAAACTGCGATAATTTACATCCATCTCCAATCAAAGTCAATTCGCCGTCTCTTGCCACTGCATCAATCTGTATAGATCACTGTCAACCCCTACAGAAGTCTTCCTCGGACTACTCTTTATTTCTTAATTTCGGCAGATTTCGAAACTCTCCTGGTGGGTCCAGTCTCCAGATCAGAGAAAGAAAAGTATGGTGGGGTCCCAGAGGTGGCCCCTGTGGCACCCCACTTGTCACGTTCAGTCCGTCGTGCGATACCCAGCCTAAGACCACTCGCTGCTGTCTATCTGTGACCCACTCCGCTACCCACTTACTAAATCGAATCAAGAGACAGAAAGTCATACGATACCTGTCCTTGTATCTAGTTCCAGTCAGGGACTGGTGTGTGACAGGTGACTACAGACGGGCTAAGGTCCGGTACGAGTTCAGGACTCGGGCGTTTACGAAGTAACAGACAGGTAACGAAAGCTCAGCACTTACTCTTCCGGAGGTCATCGTGGACGGCGATCAGGCTGATTCCCGCGAACTCCGGCATGCCGCCCACCGTCACCGCGTCGTGTTTGTCCACATCCAGGGGCGCGGGCGGGGAGGAGGAGGAGGAGGAGGAGGAGGAGGCGTCGTCGTCCCCTCCTGAGGGTCCCACGAGCGACACCAGCGACTCATTGCGCCGCCAGTCGTCCCCGTCGTCGACGCTGACCACCAGGTTGTGTCCGTGGCGCTCGGCCCGGACGGTGTGCCAGTCGCCGTCGCCCAAGGGCCGCCCCTCGACGCACACCGCCCGCGTCGACGCCCTCCTCGACCCAGACATCGAGGCACACGCCACGCCTCCCCGTAGCTGTGGGGGAGAGAGACAAGACGCACCACGTCAGTGACCCACGAGGTCCTCCTCCCATGATCTGCGTTATACACACATATGACAGGAGTGTGGGGATGAGCCCTGTGGGGCAAGTGTGGGGCGACGACCTACGTGTATGGTGAGGGCGGAGGCGCGGTGGTGTCCGGCGAGGTGCAGGAGGAGGCCATGACGAGGCCCGCGCGTCCTCACCCTCATCTGGACCTTGACGACCCGGGGCGCCGGAGTGAACGACAGCGCCACCTTCATGTACGAGGACTTCCCCAGGGCGGCAGGCACGGTGGGCGAGTCACAGAGCCTCGTCGACGACCCCACCGCCCACCCAGGGTCGCACTCACACTCCGGGTGCTCCAGGCCGCCCACGCACTGCCCTCGCCGGCCGCAGCCGCCCGGACAGGCCGCCTCCTGGGGGCGGCAGCCGGCCGCGCTGCCCCTGCTGTAGGCGGGCTCCCCGAGGTCCACCAGCTGCAACGATACTGCGGAACAGTCAGTTAATGTGTCTCCTTACCCGCCCCCAGGACACCGTAACATCTCCAGGACACAGTAAGAAACACCACAGGACACTGTAACGCCAACAGGACACTGTAGCAAACACGTCCAGGACACTGTAACAAAAGAAGACTATAACACCAGGACACCGTAACGCCATAACCAGGACACAATGGCACCACAACTAGAATATTATAACACCATATCCAGGACACTATACCAACAACACCAGGACACTAGAACACCACCACATGAACAATAAAACATCACCAGGACACCATAACTATACCATCAGATCACTATAACAACAATACCTGGACAATTTAACAATAACACCAGGACACTATAACACCACCATGAGACAACAACGACAACACTAGAGCACTATAAGAACACTATCAGGACATTATAACAAAACCAGGGCAGTATAACAACACCACCAGATCACTATAACATAAACAGAAAACCTATAACATTACTAGGTCACTATAATCGCTGACTCAGACATACAAGGAAGAGAGAGAGAGAGAGAGAGAGACTCATGAACCATGAACTACTCATGGTTACTCATGGTTCCCTCACAACATAAAACACAGCACTACAGCCTCACAACGCAATACCACACACCATGAGGGCCTCACAGCACCATAACACGCACCATAAAGGCCTCACAACACCATAACACACATCATGAGGAACTCACAACACCATAACACACATCATGAGGGCCTCACAACACCATAACACATTTCATGAGGGCCTCACAACACCATAACACGCACCATGAGGGCCTCACACCATAACACACACTATGATGGCCTCACAACACCATAACACACATCATGAGGGCCTCACAATACCATAATACACATTATGAGGGCCTCACAACATCATAACACATATCATGAGGACCTCACAGCACCATAACACTCATCATGAGGGCTTCATAACACCATAAAACACACCATGAGAACCTCACAATACAATAACACATTATGAGGACCTCACAACACCATAACACATCATCATGAGGGCCTCACACCATAATACAAGAGGGCCTCACATCATAACACATGAGAGCCTCACAGCACAACACATTAAGGTCTCACAGCACCATAACACAAAGCCACACAGCGCCATAGCACAGAGAGACACATCCAACCTAGGTGCTAACCTGACCGTTGAGGGCGAGGCGCGCCAGGCACCCGTCGAGCGAGGCTGGCGTGGGCGCCTCCCTCCACCCGTGGTCCTCAGGGCGCGGGGGCGCGTGAGCCAGGCCTCCCACCTGCAGGGGCGAGGCGCCCCCAACCCACGCCTCAGCGCCCGCGGGCGCGGTCCAGGACGCCCGCGCCAGGCAGTGGGAGTCGTCGGGTGGGCGGCTATCCCAGCCGCGGCCACAGAGATCCAGCATGAGGGACACACCCTGGTCGTGGGAGAGATAAAATGGCAGTGGTGAGGGTGGTATGGCGAGGCCCCCGCCTACCTCCACCTGAGGCCCAGTATCTCCGTCAGTATCCTGCAAACTCTTTACTCTTTTTACTGGGCCGCAGATGGATGTCCCCCTCCTCCTATGACACAGTCGGAGTCTCTTTCCGAATTTAAAAAACTTATTCTATTCATTCATTCAGCTAATATGGTACTTTCCCTGGGGATGGGGGAGAAAGAATACTTCCCACGTATTCCCTGTGTGTCGTAAAAGGCGACTAAAAGGGGTGTGGGAGCTGGGTAGGGCGGCTGAAAATCCTCCCCTCCTGTTTTTACTTTTCCAAAAGAAGGAACAGAGAAGGGGGCCAAGTGTGGATTTTCCCTCTAAGGCTCCGTCTTCTGTCCTTGACTCTACCTCGCTAACGCGGGAAATGGCGAACATGTATGAAGAAAAAGAAAGTATACAGTAGTTTATTAAGGTTTTAACTTTCATGAGCATTATTCATAATCTCGTATGATTTTAATTCTATTTAAAAATCATAATAACTTCAGCTGCACTTGACAGCTAAGCCCAGCCCTGGGCAGCGGGAGCAAAACTGATGAGATCTGTGTAATACAGAGTTGACCTCGACCTCTGGCTTCAGCTGTGGCGTTGGCGTGCCTAAGGCTTGGTTTACCAAGGCATCTTAGGAGCAGAGAGTACCAGAGAAAGGGACAATGTCCGTGTGTAAGGGGAGGGTCTTTGGTGAAGCGTTCTCAGAGATGGACAACAATGTTACTCTGTGCAGCAAAAGCTTTGTGCTTAAGAGTATTATGAGTCTAATGTGTTTAGTATATATATATATATATATATATATATATATATATATATATATATATATATATATATATATATATATA
>JAYMFT010034997.1:0-15832 GCA_038088735.1 Panulirus argus
GCAAGACACTGCAGATGACATCAATGTGTAAGACACTGCAGATGACGTCAATGTGTACGACACTGCATAAGACATCAGTGTGTAAGTCACTGCAGATAACATCAGTGTGTAAGACACTGCAGATGACATCAGTGTGTAAGACACTGCAGATGACATCAGTGTGCAAGACACTGCAGATGACATCAATGTGTAAGACACTGCAGATGACGTCAATGTGTACGACACTGCATAAGACATCAATGTGTAAGACACTGCAGATGACATCAATGTGTAAGACACTGCAGATGACATCAGTGTGTAAGACACTCCAGATGACATCAGTGTGTAAGACACTATAGATGACATCAATGTGTAAGACAATGGAGATGACATCAATGTGTACGACACTGTACAAGAAGTCAGTGTGTAAGTCACTGCAGAAGACATCAATGTGTAAGACACTGCAGATGACATTTGTGTGTAAGACACTGCAGATGACATCAGTGTGTAAGACACTGCAGATGACATCAGTGTGTAAAACAATGCATATGACATCAGTGTGTAAGACACTGCAGATGACATCAGTGTGTAAGACAGAGTTAATGACCTCACTGTGTGAGCCAGTATAGAAGATATCACTATGTAAGAGTCTATAGAGAATACATCAGCAAGACAATATAGAAGACTTCACTGCGTGAGAGAGTATATAGAATACATCAGCAAGATAATATAGAAGACCTCACTATGTAAGACAGGATAGGAGACATCACCAAGTAAGACAGTGTACGGGATCACCGCTAGGTAATGCTTGAAGTCTTGGTAGTGCTACATTAGCAGTGAATGAGAATTTGAATCATACAGTAAAATATAAAATATGTAAAGGAAAACTACCGAACTGAGGCATAGCGGTGTGGCAGTCTGTGTTCGGGTCATTTGTTACTGACAAAGGAGACATTAGCATGTAATTAGGATTGTATCTAAATTTAGACAGTGTAATTATGATTGTATCTAAATCCAAACAAGTAAATTACTTTTATCTAAGTCTACACGAGATAATTACATTGTTTCTTAATCTAAGCAAGTTACGTATATACATCGTATCTAAATCTAAATTAGGCAGTTATATTCTAAATGAACCTAAACGAGATAGTAATGTTGTATCTAAATCCAAAGACATTAATTTCACTGTATCTAAATCGAAACAATAGATCCCTCATCTAAATCAAAACAAATTAATTGATAATTATGGTGACCGTAAAACATATAATGTTATATGAAAAACAGTAAATTTTAGAATGTCATACTAGAGACCAACCGCTACCAGAGACCAAACACTGCCAGAGACCAGCAACTACCAGAGACCAAATACTGCTAGAGACCAACCACTACCAGAGACAAAATACTGCCAGAGACCACCCACTACCAGAGACCAAATACTGCCAGAGACCAACGACTACCAGAGACCAAATACTGCCAGAAACCATCCGCTGCCAGAGACCAACGACTACCAGAGACCAAATACTGCCAAAAACCGACCACTGCCAGAGACCAAACACTGCCAGAAACCGACCACTGCCAGAGACCAAACACTGCCAGAAAGCCACCACTGCCAGAGACCACCCACTGCCATTGACCAAACACTGTTAAAGTCCAGACACTGTCAGAGACCAAACTTTTTCAGAGACCAAATTCTGCCGGAGGCCAAGCATTTCCAGAGACCAAACACTGTAATTTCCCTTGTGATCGCGTCACTGCTCATGCCGCGTCGTGGTTCAGCTGTGTGTGACGGGCGGAACACAAGACAGTATACTGTGGTAGCTTTGGACCGTCTGCCCTCCTCTCCACCAGTCGCCGTTTTTTTTTTTTCCTGATTTGCCGGTCATGCCTGTAGCCCAGTTCCTGTGTGTGTATGTGTGTGTGGTTCAGTCCGTATGTCTGTATATTTTTGTATATGCATTTGTCTCCCAATCAGTTTTCTTTGTATGCTTTGCCTGTCTTCCCGTGTTTACCCTCGCCCTTTTGTGCCAGTTTATCTGTGTCGGCTGTTTTTATATGTCTGGTTCATATGCTCGCGTGCCCGTCTGTGTGTTTCTCTCGTAGTCCTTGAGTGTCTGTGTGTCTGTGTACACATTTGGGTTAGGTTAATGATATATAATGTCTTTGTTTCTTGTGTCTGTTGTTTCATATCGTGTTTGTCTGTAAATGCAATTTTCGTTCAAAAGTTTACGCATGGAGACAGAACGCTGTCCACTCGATTCACGGCTCCGTACGGTAAGAGCTGGTCCCCATCTGAATTCAAGCTAGGGCGCTTGTCGATCGCTCCCCAATCAACGCACCTTACCTACCCGAGTGTGTGTGTGTGTGTGTGTGTCTGGATATGTGTTGATATCTCCTGGCAATGTACCTTGGAGTTGTTGACAGTTGCGATGACTCGTGCGCACCCTCATAGATGGGCATGTTTGATGGCGCGGTAGTCCCGACGGTATTGTGTGGAGACGAGGCTTGTGCCCTAGATGAGAATGTACGGAGTGAGTGTGAACGCGTTGGAAATGAAATGTTTAAGGACGATGTGTGTGTGTGTAGTGTGAGGAGGGCTGGCCGTGTGGGGAATTATAGGGTAAGAGTGAGTGAGAGAGAGAGAGAGAGAGAGACGTGGTAGTAAGAAGAGTGTGGTTGAAAGCGCCGGAAGAGGATGTGCTGAAATGGTTTTGACGGAGGGAGAGGATTTGTGTGTGTGCATGTGCGTGTGTTCAACGCAAGCCTTTCAACTCTAAAAAGCAGCTTACTTGTGGGGTCTGAAAGTGTCAGTGAGTCTCTGTAGGTAAGGAGGTTACTATGGTCTCTTACCTCAACTTCTTGGCTTAGCGTATATTTTTGCCTTACCTTAACCTTCCATCCTGCTCTCTATACCTTGCCTTAACCTCGGACCTTAGTCTATATTCTGTACCTTAACCTCTGACCCTAGCATGTGTACTTTACCTTAATCTCTGACCTTAGTCTTTATACCTTACCTCAGCCCTTAACCCTAGTCTGTATATCTTACCTTAACATTGAACCCTAGTATGTATACCTCACCCTAACCTGTAACCCTAGTCTGTATACCTTACCTTAAATCTGAACCCTAGTATGTATACCTTACCCTTACCTGTAACCCTAGTCTGTATACCTTGCCTTAACTTTGAACCCTAGTATGTATACCTTACCCTAACCTGTAACCCTAGTCTGTATACCTTACCTTAACTTTGAACCCTTGTACGTATACCTTAACTTAATCTTTAACCCTTGTCTGTATACCTTAACTTAAATTTCAGCCTTTTGTCTCCCTTACCCTAACCTGTAAACACAGTTTGCATACTTTCTCGCAACGTTTAATATTTATATTTAATGTATAATCATAGACTTTACATACAGTATCATGAAGATGATTATGATCTGTATGTAAGGAGTGTCTGCATGCAATGAAAGTTAGTTTCATATCTCTGAGTTTTAATGAGTTTTAATGGAAATTTGTGTTTCGTTTGTCCCTTGAGGTGGTGTTTCTGATTCGTTTTGCTTGTTGTTCTTAAAGAGTGTGTTTGCTAACCCTTGTGTTGCGAAGCCGACGTATCAACGGTGGCGATTTTCTCTCATTTGACACGTGTATAGAACTTGATGACCCAGTGTTTCCGGGGGAACGCAACACTACGGGAAGCCCCGCAACACAGGTGGGGACTATCTCTCTCTCTCTCTCTCCCTCCACCTCTGGTACACAGCAACACAGGTGGGGACTCCCTACCTCCCTCCCTCCCTCCTCCACCACCCACGCCTCTGAAATATTGCCGGACAAATCTTTTAAGGGAGACAGACTCTCAATGGGCCTTGCCCATGAAGTGGCCCTTTCCCCCGTCGCCTGTCACTCACTGCTGGACCCTAAGGCCCGGCCCAAGGCTGGAACTATGGACGGACCTATGGCTGGAACTAGGGATGGACCTAAGACTATAATTAAGGCTGGAACTAAGGCCTGACCAAGACGAGATCAAAGGCTGGAACTAAGCCGGGGCAAAAGTTCGACCTAAGGCCGAACCTAAGGCTGAAACTAAGGACAGACCTAAGGCTGGCACAATTCGATTGTAATCACAATTACTTCCCCAGACATTGGCCGTCTGTCTGAGGAATTGTGTTGTCCTTACCTGTCGTCATGGGATTCTTTACCATGTCTGAAGAGAAGGTTTGTCCCTTCTGCGATCAGGGGTCGTGATGTCCAACAACTTTTTGACTTATCTTTAAAGTTGCTTCTCATTCGCTCGACGAAATATATACTGCACGCCTCTGGACATGGGGTTGTAATGGGAGGTTCTCTCTGATGCCCTTCCCTCGCAACAGGATTGGAACGTTTCATTCCTTGAGGATCTCCGTATTCTGGACTTGTACGTTGTTGCGTGTGATGTTCTGGGTTCGCGTTTCTTGACAGACAGACAGACACAGACAGACAGACAGACAGACACAGACAGACAGACAGACAGAAAGACAGACACTGTATGCATGTTGCTGCTGCTTGTTCTCTCTCTCTCTCTCTCTCTCTCTCTCTCTCTCTCACCCTGCTCACCGGAGTCTTACACTCTCCCTACACGCAAGACGCTGATATCCTTCAGTTACGACGATACGACCTCCTGAGTACGACCCCCTTGAGTCCTGCGGTACGACCCTTGGGTAGGAGGGCCCTTCCCCCCCCCCCTCTGACCTGACGCTTGAGTGTTGGGTCAGAGGTCAGGCGGCCATATCCCAGGGTTGTCCCCCCGTCGTGCTCCAGGGGTCAATAAATGGCCAATGTTCATTCCTCTCCCCTCAGGTCCCATCCCATCCACGATATGACTCCTGCGGGAGGATGAACAGCTGGGTTGACTGTGGACCGACCTCCCCAAACAAGGATTCGAACCAATGCGTTCACAACCCCGGGCGGCCTCTCCTCGGAGAGCGAATGTTTTCATTTATCTTCGTCCCCCAAGGTCCTCCCCCCCCCCCCACAACCCCCCCACCCGAAATCTCGGTTTCCAATCAGGCAAATCCCTAATCACATTTTCTCTCCCCGAGATCTTCCACTTAAGTACATGATCTGGGACCCAGTCAGTGATTCGCACGATATCTTTCCCCTCCAGACACACACACACACACACACACACACACACACACATACACAGACACATACACAGACACACACACACACACACAGACACACACACACACACAGACACACACACACACACACACATATACACAGACACAGACACACACATACACAGACAGACACAGACACACACACAGACACAAACACACACACACACATACACAGACACACACACACACACACACACACACACATACACAGACACAGACACACACACACACACACACACACACATACACAGACACAGACACACAGACACAAACACAGACAGACAGACAGACACAGACACAAACACACACACACACACACACACATATTATTTTTTCCTGCCACACTTTCTCTGGATTTGTCGTGCATTCTCGTCTTGATCTCCAAGATTGATAACCTCGCCTCTCTTGCTCTCCTGCTCTCTCCCCTGGACCTGTTGTATTTCACTGTCTGTCTCCTCCTCCTGCAACAGGGATCTCTCTCTCTCTCTCTCCTTTTTCTAGTTCATAGGTTTATATTTTGACTCATTTTTCCTCTCTTAGAATTGCTGTATTTCTTTTTTGTATTTTTCTTCTTCCATTCTGTACCCAGCTGCCCTCTCCCCAGTCTGTTACATTCCTCTTCCCTCTTTTCCAGGCACCGTCCTGTTCCATTTCTTTTTCTTTGTTTGCGTTGCAGCTCATTTTTCCACTCCTTTTCCTACCGGTCCACATTCAGCTGTCCTGTCCTCTCCCACGCTCGGGACATATACGTGTCCTCTCCAAGATCAGCAGTGTCCGTGCACCTCTCTCTTTTCCTGCTTACAATCCTGGCGTCTTGTCCTCTCCTCCTGGTCGGTCCGTTACTTGCCCTTGTCCCCTCCGTGGAGCCTGGCCGTCCGTCACCGTCTCCTCCCCACCGTAGGTTACACCCTGTGGCTCCCGTGTCCTCTCCATGATTCACCGCGTCTCACTTTACTTTCTTGCGAGTTTATCCAAGTTCTGTCTTCTCCCCCTGGATTTATCTATCGCATTCCATCGGGTTCCAGCCTCGCTCTCTCCCTCTCTCCCTTTCCCTCTCCCCGCCCTCTCTCTCTCTCTCTCTCTCTCTCTCTCTCTCTCTCTTCCCTTCCGCCGTACGTGGGTCCCCTCCAGCAGTCCCCTCCTCACCCGTCCTCAGCGCCGCCGTACGCCAGGTGAGGAGCTGCTAGCCGGCCGGTCTTATCGCCCTGCGGGTTTAAGTCCCCGCCTTTTTATATTGTTTATTTATTCATTTGGAGCAACTTTACGGCGAGGAGATCTCTCTTGGGGTCATTGAAGCGGGAGCAACCTGCTGGCCTGGCCTCGCCTCGAGTTTGCACTTTCCGTGCCATTCGAGTTACGACTCGAGTGTATTTGACAGGTGGAACTCGTGAGTCGCCCTCCTGCAGGCGCCGCCGCCGCCTCCTGCCTCCTGCAGTAGGCACCTCGCGCTGTCTCTGTAGCCGAGTGTCAAGTCGTCTTTTCATCTTGGGACCCTGTGGTATGTATTGATAACTACGACCTTGTCTGGTATATTGATGGGTACCGACCTTACCTTAAATTGAAGTATACGACCCTGTGTCATGTTAATGAGTAGGTATCTATCCTTTATTCAGGGAAACAGCCCTATCTTATATATGGATGAGTAAGATCCTTTTTTTATCTTGATGAGTACGACACAGTCTTATATTGAGGGATACTTCCATGTAATGTGTATTGATGAATAAGACCCTTTCTCTATCGTGCGGCTATGTATACTGTGAAACGGTGATTATATAGATGTGTCAGGAACTTGACCAGTTACTGAGGGAAGACGAGGGAAGGTCGAGGACGATAGTGAGTGGCTTAGGAGAGCGAGATGAGGGATGAAACACTTGGAATGTTAAGTCGGATGTGATGGCGTCCAAGTCTGGACGGGTTACAAGCTGCAGTTATGTTAATCCGTGGGTCTGTATAGCCCTGGGGTGTAAAGGTATCGTATTAATGTTCTTATGACAGTTGTAAGTGACTGGGAGTTACAGTTATTGTGTTTTTATACTACTCGAGGTGTGCTAACTACATACGTGATTTAAGATCTGACTTGGTCTTAGAGTTACATTACAGACTGGACTGTAAAGTTACGGACTGGTATCTAAGGAAGAATGGAGTGAGTTAGTTATGGCCGGGGCTGAATTGTATTAACCCGACCGGTGGAGTTGTAATATCTTATACGCTGTATGTATTAACCTTACTAAAGTTGCTTAAATAAGTCTTGCGTTGCAACTTACGAGACCTTTATGGTATAAATTAAATGCGGAATGAGCCTCACATACGTGAGAGAGTTATGGTACACATTCCTTGTAAGTTTTAAGCCATAAGTTAGCGGAGAGGAGGCTTATGTCTCGCAGGGTGTTGGGGGTAAGTTTGCCTCCCTCCCCCTGCCCCAGCAAAACTGGTGACTTCCTCACCCCCTGCTTCAGCAACACTGATGGCTTCCTCACCCCTCTGCCCCAGCAAAACTGGTGACTTCCTTACCCCCTGCCTCAGCAACGCTGATGGCTTCCTCGCCCCCTGCACCAGCAAAACTGGTGACTTCCTCACCCCCTGCCCCAGTAAAACTGGTGACTTCCTTACCCCCTGCCTCAGCAACGCTGATGGCTTCCTCGCCCCCTGCCCCAGCAAAACTGGTGACTTCCTCACCACAGTGCCCAAGTAACACTGGTGTCATCCTCACCCCCTGCCCCAGCAACACTGGTGGCTTCCTCATATGCCCCAGCAACATTGGCGGCTTCCTCACCTGCCCCAGCAACTCTTATAACTTCTTCACCTGCCCCAACAACAGTGGTGGCTTCCTTGCCTGCCCCAGCAACACTGGTGGCTTCCTCACCTGCCCCAGCAACATTGGTGGCTTCCTTACCTGCACCAGCAACACTAGTGGCTTCTTCAGCAGTCCCAGAAACACTTATAGCTTTCTCACCTGCCCCAGCAACACAGGTGGCTTCCTTGCCTGCCCCAGCAACACTGGTGGGTACCTCACCAGTCCCAGCAACACTGGTGGCTTCCTCACCTGCCCCAGCAATACCTGTAGCATCTTCACCTGCTCCAGCAACACTTTTGGCTTCCTCACCTGCCCCAGCAACACTGGTGGCTTCCTCACCTGCCCCAGCAACACTGGTGGCTTCCTCACCTGCCCCAGCAACACTGGTGGCTTTCTCATCTGGCCCAGCAACGCTTTTGGCTTCCTCACCTGCCCCAGCAACACTGGTGGCTTCCTCACCTGCCCCAGCAATACTAGTGGCTTCCTCATATGCCCCAGCAACACTGGTGGCTTCCTCATCTGCCCCAGCAACACTTATAGCTTCTTCACCTGCCCCAGCAACACTGGTGGCTTCCTCACTAGAATTTTACATTTCATGCTTGGGGAAGGGAGTCCAGGGGAGAGGCAGAGCTCTGCTGCGCCTCTCCATCCCTTGTTTATGAGAGAGAGAGAGAGAGAGAGAGAGAGAGAGAGAGAGAGAGAGGCGGGAGGAAATCTTTTTCATTTTTCCGGCTTTACTTGCGTGCAAGATTGCGGTGGTGAAAGTGTTCATTATTCTCGCCACGGAGGGAGGTAGAGAGTAGTAATTTGCCTGCTACTTTCTATAGTTTGTCAGGCGGAAGTAGGGGGAACATTTTGTGGCTACTTTTTGTAGTTTTTGTGGCTGAGGTGGAGGAAAAGTATTGTTGCCACTTTGTACCGGTATTTTTGTGGGTAAAGGGTAGGGAAAGTAGTGTAGCTACTTTCTATACTGTTTGTAGGCGACTTAAAGGGAAAGTACTTTCGCTACTTTGTATACTTTTTATAGGTGACATAGAGTGAAAATATTGATGATGCTTTATGTAGATTTTTTTTTTTTTGTGGGCGACGTAGAGGAAAAATACTATTGCTACATTGAATAGTTTTTGTGGGTGACTTGGAGGGAAAGTACTGATGGTACTCTATATACTTTTTCTGGGTGGCGCAGAAGGAAAATTCTGTTCTTACTTTTTATAGATTTTGTAGTAATATAGAGGGAAAATACTGTTTCTACTTTTTATACTTTTTGTGGGCGACTGCAGAGAGGAAAATACGGTTGCTACTTTGTATCGTTTTCCTGGGTGTCGTGGATGGAAAGTACCGGTGCTGATCTCCAAAGTTTCCCAGGTAAAAGTAGAGGAAAAGTTTCTGTTGATACTTTCCCTTTGAGGCCGGACGGAAGAGGCGGAGGAAAAGGGAGAAGAAGAAAAAAGTTTGTCTCGCATTTTATGCTTTTTATGAGCAGGTGAAAAGTTTTGCTTGTCATGCCCAAGGCACTGGTGGCGGTGGTGGGGAGGGAGGGAGCTCTCTCACTGTGTACTCTCTCTCTCTCTTATTTCAGAGGGAGAGGCAAGGGAGAGAGAGTTTTGTGCCTACTCTCTTATTGCAGAGTGAGAGCGACAAAGGGAGTGGGGCATTCCTCCTGTGTTTTGCATTTATGATAAGGGAAGGGTTCCTCCCCCGCCGGGCTGTTGCTGGGGAGAGAGAGAGAGAGAGAGGGGGAGAGAGAGAGAGAGAGAGGAAAGAGAGAGAGAGAGAGAGTCTCCTGCTCCCTGCTGCCGCTGGGAGAGTGTAAGAGTTTGGCCTCAAGTGCAGGTGAGAGCGAGGTAATTGCTCCGTCGCTGGGAGAGGAGTGAAGGAATTATTCGGCCACCGCTGTGAGAGGTGGAGAGAGTTATCATTTACTGCGGCTGTGAGAGCCGGATAATTGTTGCTGTGAGAGAGGAGGTGGATGTTTTTTTTTTTTTGCTGCTATGAGACTTGATTAGATTTTGTGTTGCTGTGAGAGGTGGGTGATTTGTGTTGCTGGTGTTGTGAGAGAGAGAAGAGAGAGAGAGAGAGGAGAGAGAGGAGAAGAGGAGAGAGAGAGAGAGAGAGAGAGAGAGAGAGAGAGAGAGAGAGAGAGAGAGAGAGAGCTGGATGATAAGGGTCACTCCTGCTGCACGTCGGAGGGGGAGAATGACCTCTTTTTGAATAGAGCTTGTTCAAATGCCCCTTCACCACCGTGATGTGGCCATCATCGCTGGGTCTGGTTCTCGTGGACCCGGGTTCGAGTCCCATCTCAGGCTGGGAGACCTATGGACAGCCATCCCAGTATCACTTTTCTCCCTCCTCATTTTTCAGTTTCCTTTCTGAGTCGTTGGTCGATAGATTGGCAGCCGGGGCGAAGTGTGGGGAGGTAAAGTGGTGGTAGCAGCCGCCCCGTGGGTTAGTGTGCAGGGCGGGGTGATTGGCAATGGTGTTGGGGTGCAAGCCCCACAGTACCTCGTGCTGCCTCCTGCTCCCCACTTTACGTTTGTACACAGGAGGGGAGGATGATTCATATTATAGCTACCATGGCTGGGGAGAATCATTGGTGATGGTGATGGTGGGGGAGATTCTCATGCTTCTGCTGGCGGAGAGGAGGATGATTCCTGTTACTGCTGGTGGAGGAAGGGAGGATGATTCCTGCTACTGCTGGTGGTGGAGGTGAGGATGATTCCTGCTACTGTTGGTAGAGGAGAGGAGGATGGTTCCTGCTACTGCTGATGGAGGAGGGAGAATGATTCCTGTGACTGCTGGTGGAGGAGGGGAGGATGATTCCTGCTACTGCTGGTGGAGGAGGGAGAATGATACCTGCTGGTGGTGGTGGTGGAGGGGAGAATGATTCCTGCTACTGTTGGTGGAGGAGGGGAGGATTGTTCCTGCTACTGCTGGTGAAGGAGGGGAAGATGACTCCTGGTGGTGGTGGTGGTGGAGGGGAGAATGATTCCTGCTACTGTTGGTGGAGGAGGGGAGGATTGTTCCTGCTACTGCTGATGGAGGAGGGAGAATGATACCTGCTACTGCTGGTGGAGGAGTGGAGGGTGATTCCTGATCCTGCTGATGGAGGAGGGGAGAATGATTCCTGCTATTGCTGCTGGAGGAGGAGAGGATGATTCCTGCTACTGCTGGTGGAGGAGGGAAGGATGATTCCTGCTGCTGATGATGGAATGGAGGATGATTCCTGCTACTGCTGATAGAGGATGGGAGGATGATTCCTGCTGCTGTTGGTTGAGGAGGGAAGGATGATTCCTGCTACTACTGGTGGAGGAGGGGAGGATGAGTCATGCTACTTTTGGTGGAGGAGGGGAGGATGGTTCCTGCTACTGCTGCTGGAGGAGTTGAGGATGATTCCTGTTACTGCTGGTGGAGGCGGGGAGGATGACTCCTGCTGCTGCTGATGGAGGAGGGGAGAATGATTCTTGCTACTGCTGGAGGAGTTGAGGATGATTCCTGTTACTGCTGGTGGAGGCGGGGAGGATGATTCCTGCTGCTGCTGATGGAGGAGGGGAGAATGATTCTTGCTAATGCTGGTTGTGGAGGGGAGGATGATTCCTGTTACTGCTGGTGGTGGAGGGGAGGATGATTCCTGCTACTGCTGGTGGAGGAGGAAGAATGATTCCTGCTACTGCTGGTGGAGGGGAGGATGATTCTTGCTACTGCTGGTGGTGGAGGGGAGGATGATTCCTGCTACTGCAGATGAAGGAGGGAGAATGATTCCTGCTGCTGCTGGTGGAGGAGGGGAGGATGATTCCTGCTTCAGATCGATGAGGATAGAGTATATCATGTTACTCGCTGGTGGGATAGGAGAGAGTAGTTCACGTTTCTGATGCTTGGATACTGGTATGTTTTCCTGTTGTTTTATTTCTTTGATATTTTTTTATAAAGTGTCAGAGTTGTTCTTGGACTGATGCTTAAAGTAGGGTAGAGTCCTACGTTGATTTTTATAGGGGGGAGACTCCTATGCTATCCTAAGGAAGAGGAGACTCCCATGTTACTCGAAGGAGGGTGAAGGGATTATCCAGTTTCCCCTACTTCAACAGGGCGTGGCTTTTCTACCCCGTTCCTCTCCATTTATAAGGTCATCCGCCGAGAGTTGAGACTGATGGGCGAGTCGGTGGGAGTTACGACCGACTGTGTTAGCCCGGGCTAGACGGTCGGAGGGAGAAAGATGCTTCCATCGTTGTGGTGTGTTGACCAGCGCCTCGTGGAGCCCACCAGCGTCTACCGCACCACACCACACCACATCCGTCAGCCACACAGCCACGGAAAAATTACCCACGGTACGTCACCCACCATGCGTCACCCGCGGTGCGTTACGCGCCGTGCGTCACCCGCGGAGCGTCACCCGCCGAGCCAGAGAGTGCAACGTGTAAGTGGAATGATGATAATTGGGCGGGAGAAATTGGAGCTGGGCTAATGTGATTACGGCCGTTGGTCCAGCGGAGAGGTAGGTGGTGGGGCTGTGTCTGCCGCGCCCACCAGGGCCCCTCCACATCCTTATAGTCTCCATCATCGACCTCAAAATATATATATTTTTTCAAGAATAAATCCCGATAGGCTACGGGTGGTCGGGAAACATTAAACTTGAGATATAGTGTAGACACTGGAGAGGGGCGGCGTGGTGCGGAGGGGTAATGTATTACTACCAGAACGCACGCGAACCCGCGTTCGATTCCCCGGGCTGGCCCACGGCTCCCACAGGTGCAGCACGTTCGGAGGCGTGGTACGCTCACAGATGAGGTAATTTCAGTGGTACACTCAAGGGGAATGGTACCTTCAGAGGTGAGGTACATTAAGGGGTATGGTACGCTAGGACGTGCCTGGCTACAGTAGGGTCAGCCTACCACAGTTTACCTGGAGCACGACGCTACGACCATTAAGCTCGACGCTACGACCCTTGAGCACGGCGGTACGACCCTTGAACACGGCGTTACGACCCTTGAGCACGGCGGTACGACCCTTGGATATGCTGCTACCTTGGCCTTTGACTTGGCCCTTAGGGATCAGGCCAAAGGCCAGGTCAACATACCCAGCCGACCTGCCCTCGTACCCAAGGGTCGTACCGTTATGCCCCTGGGTCGTACTGCGGTGCTCAAGAGCTCAGTGCCCCGTCTGTCGGGCGTACTTGTGGTATACTAGCATCGTGTCTGTGTTCTACTAAGGCCCCGAGTATGACATTACATATTTAACATACTGCTTGGTAGTGTGTCAGGCTGTGGGTAAACAGTAAACTCTAAAGGAACCAGTATACATATCTTTTGTATAAGAATTTATGAGTATACACTTAGAACAATGTAAACTGTTTACATGTGCGTTTAAGACAGTATCTTATACATGCTTAAGGGTGTGCACATGCGTTTAGTGTGTAGTGTGGTGACCCGTAAACTCATAATTTTGTATACTGACCCTGTGGCTGAGACATAACAATGCTGATGTCCATTAATTAGGTTAATGCCAGTAAATCACCCCTTTAAGCCAAGCGGGTCATTAAGCCACGGTTAATGACCTTGTGAGGTTAATTGGTAGGGGTATTAGGAGATCTCCAGGGCAGGTTGATTAATTTTTGTGTCGTGGTTGGCTAGTTACTGGAGTGGTAGAAAGTAGTCTCCTTTATTTATATATATTTATGTTAGACGATACGAGTTGTTTAGAATTATGAACGCGTCTTCTGAGTAATTGGTGGGGTTTGGTTAGATCACCTGGAGAGATGGAGTTGTTGGTTCAGGACGCGTTTATGTATAAATCACTTGGTCTGGCTAGTTGACTCAGAGCTGTCGTGTCTCGGTCCTTTGTCTGTTAAGTCAGCGCTCTGGGAACACCTGCTTCTCTCTCTCTCTCTCTCTCTCTCTCTCTCTCTCTCTCAGTTGACGTAATGTCTCACTAGAACTTAGGGCTCTCTCTCCCCTCCCTACACCCACACCAGGGCTGCAGTTCTCCACCCCCCCTCGGCCCCCTCATGGTCTTTGTGTGGGATGGAGCTTATCAAAGACTTTTTCTTCAGTGGAGATGCTGTGTGTGTCGGGAGTCCGTCTTTTTTTTTTCCCCCTCTCTCACTGTGTGGGCGGAGGTGGAAAGAGAGAGAGAGAGAGAGAGAGAGAGAGAGAGAGAGAGACGCTGAAGCCCTCAAAACACCCGCACACCTGGCAGGTAAATACCGCGGCTCTGTGACTTGTGAACAGGAGTTTGGCGAGGAAGGCGGTGGCGGACGTGCGTGAGGTGGACGCGGGGTGTGTGAGGCTGCGAACCCTGACCTCACGGGAGATAGGCGGTGCCGGAGGAGGATAATGTCGCTGTCGTAGTAGCGGGTAGTAAGGTGAGAGCGTCAGGTTGTGGTACCTTGGACCAGTGGTGGTATGCAGACCATTGATTGCTTGATGTTGGTGAAGGATAAGATTGTAGAGGAATCTGATATGATTACGTCGGGTGGTTCCCTAAACAGGTATCTGAATGCTGAGTGTTGCAGCGGAAAAATAAGGTCCAGAATGCGATGGCTGCCCTGCAGGTACAAGTGGAGAGATGCCTTGAAAAGATACGATGGCATCGCAAGGAATATGACGAGAGACGTGCCGTGTGTCGACCGCGCAAGCGCAGTGTTGTGCCAGCAGGTGTCAGGAGGCAGTGGGGGAACAGAGAGAGAGAGATAAGCTTCGTCGTCACCACCTGCAGGATCTTTCAGTACCAGTAAGGATGTAGTGTAAGATGGATGTACCAAGGAGGAAAAGAGGAAGCTCTTCTGATCTCTGGGAGGACTTCCTCCTGCAGGAGGAGGAGCTTAGTTGCTCAGAACTATACTGTACCTAAACGTTATCCGTGCAGCCCACTGTGGCTTAGGACCAGAAAGGAACACGAAAGCGATGATAACAAGATTTTTGTCGGATATATAAAGCCATCTGGAACAGCCAGACCCCAGGCTGACATACTGACCCGGCCCGACTCGTGTTTAAGACGGGTTGTGACCGATTACAGAGGGTCAGGTTAGGTGTGCTGGATAAAACTCATATACACATGTCTTTTTCAAGATGTAATAAACAGGAACACATCGAAGTTAACATGCCTTCGCATCCTTGTTTAGTTTGTGGTTTATCCTGCACTCCTGACCAGACGCCAGAGGTCCTGACCTCTCCCGATACGACCTTCCTAACCGGTCACGACCCGTCTTATACACATTTCAGTACTCGTATTGTTTGTAGACTTGTTCTAAAATATTTATCTGAATTCCGTAGGAGAAAGATAAAGTCACGTAAAAAGTAACTGTATTTTTATGAACACCAAGATTATTCAGTTAAAGTGAATTACGTAAAGAGCGCCTCCCGCCAAAAAAAAATACTTCTCCAGAATAGAATAGGTTACTTTAGGTTAGAATTGGGTAGGAGGGGTTGAGATTCAAAGCTCACCTGATTTAACCCCACTTAACGTAGCCTAACCTCACCTAGAAATATGTAGGGTGGGATTTGGGGGGAGGGGGGGAAGGGGGAGGGGGAGGTGTAGCAACCATTCAATTGATCCAGTTAAAGTTGATGACATCGTGTACTGGTGCTGAGCAGCCAGATATGACGGTGACGTCACATTCTGGGTTGAAACCCCATGTAGTTTGTTTGCCAGAAGTGTCAGGGTGTAACGCCTGGGACAAGGGAAGGATGCAGGACGCTATAGGAGGCGCTCTGCACGACGCAAGGAAACAGAACACTGTTAAGACTGTTAATGGAGAGAACTTGAGCTTATGGTTCTTTTTGTATTGGGACTACAGTTCGGTAAGACTGTGGAACGTTGGCTTTTTTTTTGCTGTTGTTGAAGGCTCCAGTCACGGACAAAAGTCCACATCAAGGCCGGGCCTTAATTGAAATATAGAGAGAATTAAGAAAC
>JAYMFT010035008.1:0-15831 GCA_038088735.1 Panulirus argus
CTTCGAGGAGGATGAGCACTCCCTGCCTGGCTCCTTCTTCTGTTTCCCTTTTTAGAAATTGAAAATACAAGAAGGGATCTTATTCCTTTTGTTGCAACTGCTGACCAGAATGAGAATACTGGGAATCAAACTGGATATATATTTGCACTCTTGATGCATTAAAATGTTGATCCATTTTGTGTTTTTAGCTGACATGTAGTTTAAACAATAAACTTAGAGTAAAATTCAGTTTATTTGGTTATAGACTGATACCCAAGATGTTCCTTAAATCATCTAGTTCACCAGGAGACTTTTCTTTACATGATATGTATCTGTCAGTTGAGGATAAGTAGGTAGTAAAGCAAATTATAAATCACACAAAGTTGATGTCCATCTCTGTGCTGCAGTTTTAAAAGAATAGGAAGCAAGAAGACACTGCTTCTGTGTTTACTCCTCCAATTAGATATGAATGCAGTAATGAAGAACCTTCTAGCTCCTCCTCTTCCTCTTGATGATGGGATTTCACAAACAAATAAATCTATGCTAGTGTGGTCTTTATATGGCTAATAAATGGTGTATGTTTGTAGTTTTTTTCATAGGAATAATGCTTGGCTATTTATCTGTCTATATCTCTGATACCGGTTCCCTCCAGGAACTCCTATCAAGGGGTGGCCACAGCAAAAGAGTTTCTACTTATCCCTGTCCATATATTCCTCCCTCACGTACACCATTCCATGTATTCTTCCTCTGTTTCTCTCCCTCCAGTATTCCTCCACCGTATTTACCCATGTCACAGGTGGTCTTCCACTTATACCAACCCCTTTGATTGTTCTATCATACATTCTCCTTGTAAATTCCTAGCCTTGCTTGGCCTTAATACCAGCTTATTGTCCAGCTCAGAAAAATAAACTGTCAGCAGGGAAAGGGAATCATTTATATGGCTAATATATGTAATACTTAGATTGCTGGTAGATGAAATGAAACTCTGTTGTGTATAAGACTTCATGAATGAGAAATTGAAGTGATTGTGCAGTAGGTTTAAAGTAATAGGGTTAAGCAGGGATAATGCACTTTTTTTGATATAGCGAGAGATTTTATGGACAATGTATTTACTTACTAATGTGCAGATTAAAAGTAAGAAGCCCTGATATCATTGTGAAAATTTTTATTTTGATTGTAACACATTGGACATGGGTTGATAATGGGCATGAATGAACTGAGAGACTGTGTGCACATGATCAGTCCCATGGAATTGGATTTGGAATTATGTATTGTAAATAGATATGAATTATTAATGATGTATTTTATTAATTGTAATGATTCCCAATAATATGATTCACTGCATAGTGTTTGCCTTAGCTTTTCCTGCAAAATTTTCATGAATATTTGTCAGTGTTTATATGTTCTAACAGATAATGCTTACTGTGTCTGCCTGGCTCATTCTCTATGTTTCAGTAGTCTTCCCTCGTTCTCACTATCCCAGCATAAACTGAAGCTGTAATTGCCATATCCATTTATGAAATGTCTTTTCGTTGCTTTTACTCTCCCATTTCTGTTTATTTACCTCATTTTTTCCAGTTCTCATCTCATTCCTAGGTACTTTTCCCTCATTACATGATTAAAACCATTTGTAATAAGTCATTTGTTGTCAGTCATTGTAAACTTAATATGATTTTAGTAAATAATGCTTTCAGTTATAACATACGCTATGGAAAAGTAACTGCAACTGATAATGAGGTCAGAGATGCAGCCAAGTATGCAGACATTCATGAGAAGATCATCACATTCCCAGAACAGTATGATACAAAGGTTAGTGAGTTTACCTGTTACACTGCCTGAGAAGAATGTATAAGTTGATGGAAATTATCATAATTAAGGTGCATTAATAAGTATACATAGGTGGGTAGGATTGGGAGTCAGCAAGCTTTATTGGATTATTTGGTAACTGATATTCATGCCAAGAAAAGACTGTTGTATGTGTATATGCTGAGTGGGGCAGCTGGTGGAATGTCTGATCAGTTCTTGGTGAAGATGTGCATGAAAGTTAGTTGTAGCTTTGGGTAAAGAGGAAATAACTTAGCAGAAAAGAGGGTAATGAAAGTGAATAAGCTTGTAAAAGGAGGTTTTGTACTGAGGAACCAAGAGAAATCAGGTGAAAGTAGCATAAGGTGAAAGTAAATGAAACTAGAAAAGTCCTTCAGGAGTGGAAAGTACTAAAGAAAGCTTTGCCTGTATGTGGTGAAGTTTGTGTTATGCAGAAGGTGGGATGTTGGCATTTGAGAAAGGGTAGTGAGTGATGGGATAAGAAGTTAAGTTGCTAGTGACAGAGAAAAGAGAGATATGTGGGCACTTCCTGCTGAGAAGAAGTGCAAGGATTAGGAAATGTATAAGAGAAAGTGGAAGGAGGTTAAGAGGAAGGAACAGGAGCTGAAAATGAGGGCAAATGAGAAATGGGGTAAGAGAGTTTGGGCAAACTTTAGAGAGAATAAGGAAATGTTTTGGAAGGAGGTCAAAAGTGTGAGGATAGCAAGAGAACAAATGTAGGCATCGGTGAGGGAAGTAGATGAGAAGTAGGAACAGGTAAAGAAGAGGTGAAGAGAAAATAGAATACATATTTTGAATTGTTGAAAGTGTTAGATGATAGGGTGAGAGATGTCATATGTTTGGGATTAGGAGGTATGTTGAGCAAGAGAGTCATAGCGAATGTTGTTAAAAGAGGTGGTGAAAACCTTGTGTAAGATGAATTGTGACAACGTGGCTGGAGTGGATGATATCTTAGTTAAATTTCTCAAGGAAGAGGGTGACTTTGTTGTTAATTACTTAGTCAGAATTTTCTTTGTATTTTTGGAACAAGGTGAGGTGCCTGAGGACTGTCATTTTGCCTATTTAGTGCCATTATGTAAAGGCAAGGGGGACAAAAGTGAATATTTGAATTACAGTAGAGTTCGGACATAGCATGAGATGGGTACCAAAAAATTTATGCAGTATCATATCATGCTATTTCATGACATCCATTTCCAGTTTACTATATCTTTAATCAAATATAAATTATGAATATTTTTAACTGAAATATGGTAACTCAGTTGGCTAGTCTACCTAAATTGCAAATGCTTTGTTGTACCACCTGTGTTAACATTTTCTTAATATACGAGTTATTTTAAGTTCATGAATTAGTCATGAACCTATTAGAGGGAACTGTCTGGAAAAATATAGAATGGTTACAATTTCATGTATCATCCACCAAACAAGATGTACCCTTTAGACAAGGGGTAGGCAACCTATGGGCCACGAGCCAGATCCAACCCGCAAGCAAATATTGGGATACTATGCTCATCCGGTCTACAAACAATTTTTCCTTATTCTAAGTGCTTCACGTGACCACACCGATGAATTGTGCATGGTTTCTTGATACACTGGCCCCAGTTTCCATTTTGTTCCAGACCAAACACCTAAAGTGACCGAAACACTGGTTTATAAACGAATGACAGGAAGACGGACTACCTTATTAATATGTATTAGAAATTAGATGCTCTCCTAGCGCATGCAGGTTTTCAGGTGGGATCATTAAAATTTGTCAACAGAAACAGCGTCACTGTGTTTTAACAAGAAATCCACACTATATATCTGCTCAAAGAAGAAAATATGATTCATTCTAGTAAGGTATGTATTTTGTCACTACTAATATGGTTTAATACAGTGGATAGGCAAGTGATTTGCAAGGAATGTTTCGGACTAATCACCCCTTTTGCACATCCATCACAGAGTGATGCTCCCTTAGATTTGGTGGTTAATGAGCATGCTAGGGTGACAGTTCACATATGTTATGCAACTTCTTGACCTCTTGCAACAACAGGATATCACATGAACCAGTTATTTACATTTTACAAATTTGACAAAAATAACATTTTTAATTCTGATAAGTGTCAGCTGCAATGATACTTGTTTCATTTGTACACCAATCATCCTCAGTATAAGTAAAATCTGAAGATAAAGTGAATTTAAAGCATCACATGGCAGTAAAAAACTTAGCAAAGTTCCAAACAAAAGAAGTGTTAAAATAAAAACATGGTACAATCGGTGAAACCAATGGCCACAAATAAAAAGCACAAGAAAACAAAAACAGCATTGCTCATCAAAATGAAAGGGTTAAATTTACATGAAAAAGTTGTTTGTTAAGATATGGTTTTCCTTTATTGATATGAATAGCTTCTTTAATCTTAAGTTGATACAGAGATGTGGCAGAGTCCAGAATTGTGAAACAGTCCTCTGAACATGTGTTCTTACACAATTCTGAACTCTGAAGCTGGTTGAAAATGTGAGAGCTCCTGTCCATCAACAAATGCTCTGAGACACGTGTTGGAATGTCAGCAGGTTTTTCCAACATAACAGGCACTGCAGCCTGCACAGGAAAACTTGTAAACAACACTTGAATGGAGTTTCTTTGGGATAGGATCCTTCATGCAAAACATATTACATGTGCTATGATAATTGTTGAGTAACTTGCATTTTGAAATAAAATTGAAGAAAAAATTGCAATGGAAGTGAATGCAAAACTCAGGAAGGTAGATGCTGAGTTGTGAAATTTCCCAAACACTTGGACCTTAGATTACTTCTTCATCGAGCACACTGGGAAACCAGTTTGTGTCATTTGCCTAAAAGATGTTGCTATGAAGAATGTGGCAAATATCAGGCGACATTACAAGACCTGCCATAGTGGAAATTTTACCAGGTTTACTGGGAAAGCAAGGAAAGATGAAGTTGAGCCACTGAAGGCTAGTTTTGGAAAACAAACGTCATTTTTTTGTCAAGAAAAGTCGTGAAAATGAAGGAAATACTCTTGCCAGCTATGAAGTCACAAAATGTATTGCAGAAAAGATGAAGCCTTTTACAGATGGAGAGTTTGTCAAAAAGTGTTTACTGGCAGTGGTGGATATTGTTTGTCCTGAAAAGAAATCTTTATTTGCATCTATCAGCCTGTCTGGAAGAATGATCACATGGCAAGTTGAAGAAATGTCAGCAGATGTTAAAAGTTGTTTAAGGGACATCTGCAACGAATTGCAGTATTTTTCAGGTGCGCTTGATGAGAGCACAGACTTGAGAGACACTCAACTTGGTATTTGTGCGAAGAATGACCAACTTTTCACATTTTTGAAGAGTTTATTCAATTAATTCCAATGAAGGACACAGTTACTGGAGCAGACATTTTGAAGCTTTGTTGAAAATGATGTCAGAAGTGAAACTTGATGTGTCAAAGTTTATTGGCATCACAACTGATGGGGCACCAGCAATGGTGGGGAAAGAAAAAGGCATCATCGCATTGCTGCAAGGACAAATGGAAGACCTTGGAATCGTACAGAAACTGGTTGGGGTTCATTGCATTATCCATCAAGACACATTATGGGCCAAGTCTTTGAAATAAGAGGATGTTTTGGACATTGTTGTTAAGGCAGTGAATCTGATCCTATCTTGTGGACTGAATCATCACCAGTTTCAGCAGTGTTTATTGGATACAGAGGCAGAATATGGGGACCTGGCTTATTTCTGCAATGTACACTGGCTTAGCCGAGGGTCAACGCTTGAAAGAGTATCTGCTTTGCATGAAGAGGTGGCAGTATTCCTTGAGAACGAAAATGAGGATGCTTCACATTTTCATGATCCTGATTGGCTTGTAACCTTGGCATTTCTTGTGAACATTACATCTCATTTAAATAATTTGAATTTACAACTTCAAAGAAAAAATCAGCTGATGCATAAGATGTATGATCATTTGTGGCCATTGAAAGAAAACTGCAATTGTGGGAATATCAGCTTCAGAAAGGAAATTGTGCACATTTTCCCACTTTTCAAAAGAAGTAAAGCACAAGATCCAGGCATTTTTGTGAGTATTGTCCAAGAATTGAGAAAAGAGTTTTCATTTCGTTTTGCTGATTTTTCATGTGCATGCAAATGAGTTCAAGCTGTTTGTTACTCCATTTGATGTGGAAGTGGACACTGCATCAAAAATGTTTCAAATGGAGTTGATTGAGATGCAGTGTGATGGTATATTGAGATCAAAATTTCATTCTGAAGAGTGTGTCAGTGCTTGACTTCTATGGAAAATATATTCATCCTAGTGGGCAGATCCTAACTTAGTGGACCATACAAAAAAGGTGGACATCATTGTTTGGCAGCACTTATGTGTGAGCAATTATTTTCAAAACTAAAACACACCAAAAACCATTTGAGAACAAAATTGACTGAAGCTCAGCTGGATAATTTCTTGGTCTTGGCATGAACAAGTCTGACACCCAATATTGAAAAACTTTCAAGCAACATACAACATCAAGTTTCACATTGATTCATCGACTGTTTGCATTAGAATTAGTTGATTTTCTTTTTCATTTTACTAAATTTACCACCATTCAGTGCATCATTTACATACTTTTTATATTCTAAAGATTCTTTGTGTCTTTTTTTAATAGATTCAAAAGATACCTAGATTGAAATAAATTGTGACTAAATTGAGTTCTTTTGATGGCAATCTTGGGTAAGCACAAATGATTTTCTAGCATGTGTTATTCATTGATTTGAGGGAAAATATAACGATGTATTTAAATGAATGATTCCTGTATTTCAAGCTTTTTATGGCATTTATCTGGCCCACCATCCACTTGTTAATAGGCGATCTGGCCTGCAGAGGCAAAAAGGTCGCCGACCTCTGCTTTAGACCACGAGATGACCCTGAACTGTAAGCATTCTAAATTGTACACTGCTGTACCACCCACTTTTCTATAACCGTATTTTTCTTAATACTGTATTGTACTCTTTATAATTCATTTTTAGTAAATGAATTAATCATAAACCTACTAAAGAGAATTGTGTAGAAAAATATGTAGAAAGTATAATTTACTGTGTCATTTAGTGAAAGAGAAAAGTTATGATCACAAGCAGTGTGACTTAAGATGATTGGTAAGTTTTTTTTCCCATATTTTTACTGAATATATAGATAACCATTAGTTCATGCATTAGGTGTAGATAACCATTAGTTCATGCATTAGGTGAGAGTATTAGATGAGAACATAATGAAGAAAACTGTATAAAAAAATATGAAGATTCAAGAACACAGTTTACTAAATCATTACCTGATTTAGATGTATGTTTTAAATTGTGAGATGACTACTTGAGTTGGAAACATTCTAAACTCTCTACTGCTGTACCACTCATATTTCTTTTACTGTATTTTTCTTAATATTATACTGTATGTAATTGATTTTTTGTGTATGAATGTCAAGAACCTTCTAAAGAGAACCGTGAAAAAGATATGTAAATACTCTTTACTGATCATAGTAAGTAAGAAAGCCTAAATACATGAAATAATTCTCAAAAGTTTATGGGAAAAGTGGAAATAATATACAGTACTGTGTCAAATATTACACTAAATGTCACTTTTATCTATCTGTTTATATCTCTGACACCTGTTCCCAACTGGAACTCGCTCAAGGGTGTGGCTACAGCAATAGAGTCTATAATCAGTGAACTCCAGTGCCACTTTTTAGCTTTTAGTTCCTCAACCTTAATGGGCCACTAGGCAAATCTAGCGCAGTGTTTTCAGAGGCTCCTACCTAATGTTCCCACTGATTACTTGTACCTAATGCACCTGCCTAATGTTTCTACTAACTACTTCTACCTAATGTTACTACCTAATGCTCCAGGTGCAATGTTCCTATTTACTACTATTGTCTGTTGCTTATAACATTCTGCCAAAAGGCAGGGTGAATGCATAGTGCTCACTGCAGGAAATTTTACTTACAAAGAATGAGCTGTGTGAGTTATGTTGTCAAGTGTTATGTATGACAAGGAGAGATTGTATGTTTGTGGACAGAATACCAGTTGTCCACATGTGGGTCAAGCAGAAAGAAAAAACAGCTTCATGTGTCAGAGGAGTGCAACTTGATAACCGCTGAAGTGTCACTTCAGCAATTAAAGTAATCTATGTTACAGTACATACAGAAAATAATTTGACAGCTTCTGTATCTGCCACTATTATCTTGAATTGACTCATCACCCAACTAAGACTTTGCCATTGATGCTGCATGGCTTCCAACTGTAACGTCATGGCCATGGTCAGCAAACTGTGTGAGTAATTAAGGACATGTATGTCTTTCCTTTTTTGTTCTGTCTACTTGTAACTTTTAATTATTTGCATGTCACTTGAGGCATGTAATATCCATGCATTTATTTAATTTCAAGCTAGTTTTCTTTCTAGAAAAAATATAAAATTATTAATTCATTACTTGTCCTTAAATACACATTTGTCATATGCATACCATATATTTTATTTTTTGTTATGTGAAATTATTGTCAAAAGAAAATAATATAGAAATTAGAAAAATATAATTAACATATATATATTTTTACCTTACTCATGAAAATAATACATTTTACCAAAATTTGGTGTTGCAAACCCATTTGACTTTTGGCCATGAAGTAGCATTCTCTGTGTGATGCTATGTTTGCTAGCTTTAAAAACCTGAAGCCTTTACCTCAGCCTTCATTTTTTTTTTTTTTTTTAAAGACCACTCTTGTCTCAGTTCCATACCTGATCTGGTGGTGTATACTTTCTCATCTGAGATTTTCTTGAGTTCCACTTTCACACATTCTGCAGCCTTTACATCAGTTGTTGCAGCCTCACCTGACATAGTCACAATTATATTGACACATATGATAACATAGTTAAGCCAGCTCTAGATAGTGTTAGATTTACTTTCACTGACTGACTCTCTTTCTTCATCAGCTCTTCTTGAATCTTGATGTCTTTATATTTAGTCATAGAAAAAGGTCACAACCTCATTTCTTGTTCTGAGACTCACAAGGTATCTCCATTTTTACTTATGTTAGTGTCCTTAGATGCATTGCCATTTTTGAAATAGATGGCAGATGTAAGGCATTTCTGACAGATTCGCTTTTCATTATGGTGCAAATGCTGCTCTCATTAATGCCATGATGTAAAGCACCTGCTGAATCACAAGACCCAGATTCAAGTTCATTCATTTTTTGAACTTCTTGGCAGATTCACTTGTGGCAGGATCACTTACCAGACACGTAGGCATAGTGATGACTGAATGAATTAGGTAGAAGTGTAGAAATATGTGAGTGGCAAAAATGCATCCTTACTCTTTGAATGCCAGTAGAGAACTGATGTGTTGGGCAGAGTGGCATGTGCAGCATTGACATCCCACAGTGTATAGCCAATGGGATTGCAATGCATCATGATGGCTTGTGTTATAATGAAAAGAGTAATTTAGGTTCACATGCTAGAGCAAGATCGTTAAATCAAACCATGCTATATCCCAACACCACTGTACAGTCCTGTTGTGTTATGTAGATGACTGACCCCAAATTTTTCACATGGTGCTAATTATAGTTGCTTGGGACATAAGGAAATAGAGTAGAAGAGTTCTGGAGGGGAAAGAAATAAGGGAAGAGTGTGTGAAATGATGTATGTGAAGGAGGCATATCAGGACAGGGATGAATGGAGACTCTTGCCTCTGCCATTCCTCTTATGGGAGTTCCTGGAGGGAGTGGGCATCAGAAATATAGGTAGAGAAATAGGAGTCTTTTCATACAGATAAGGTGCACCTTCCAGTTTAAATGAGGGTGGGAAAAGGCAGCTTGTAAAATATGGCTAGAGTCCTGACAAAGTATGCCATATAAGTATAGCTAGTTTCCTTAGGGTTTAAACCCTAATTGAAAAAGATAAGTATCCATGGAAAAATAGAAAACTTAAAACAGTTTTGAATAAGTGTGGTTTTAATCCAGGTGGGTGAGAGAGGGCTGAAGCTGAGTGGAGGGGAGAAACAACGTGTTGCTATTGCTCGCACTTTGCTGAAAAATCCAACTTTCATATTGCTGGATGAAGCCACCAGTTCTCTGGACACACAAACAGAGAGAAACATTCAGGTGAGAGAAACAGATGAAATTCATTTTGATTACTGTTGTTATAATGGTAAAAAATTGTAGTTAAAATTTCTGGCATTGATATAGCACTATATAGAGAGAATTCTCATCTCATAAATAAAGAGTTTTATATACAACTAGAATCATACAGATTTTTTTCTCAGTTATAAACATACTCTAAATAACTTTAATCATAAGTTTTTTCGGGATTTTTTAAACTTTTAATAGCTTATCATTCCTTGTGGGGCATAATTATGAGACAGACACTCTTATAGTTGAGAATACTCTGAGCAGGATAACTTTTTATTTTTCAGCTTTATTTCTGATATCTTTGTCGGATACAAACAAAAGGTGTTACCTAGTCAGAACCTCCTTTTTGTAACATAGTCTCTGTGCATTTCAGCTGATTTCTCTTTTTTCATTCACTCTTATTCACTTACCTTGCTTTATGTCTTACTTTCAGTCTTTGATATCATTCTTCATCATTTCTGCTCCTCCTACTCCATTTTTTTACTTAAATATGTATTTTTTATTTGGTCTGTATTGTTGTATTAATCCACACCGATCTTTACTGGATGTACCTAGTTCATAAACCCATACAAAAGATGTTTCTAACAAAATGTATATTTGATAGAACATTAGTAGAACATATAACAACAATCAAGTATTAAAAGTGAGTGATGGTAAGTACTTATGCCACTGGTAGTAAGAGGGTTGGAGAAGAAAGTGGAGTTTTTTGGGAGAAGCTGGGTGAGTACTTTGGCAGTTTTGATGCAAGGGGAATTGAATGGAAGAGTAGGTCAAGTGAAAGTTGGGGACATAAGAATGGAGTATGGTGTACCAAGTGTAAATGAAAATGGGGAACAGATTGTTGAAATGTATACTGAAAAAAGATTTGTGTGAAAAAGTGCCTGCAAAATTATATATGAGTGAGTGGGGTAGGAGTCATTGAGCATAACTGGATTTTCTGCTAGTTGACAAGTATGGAAAGGAGAGTTTGCTTAGTGTGAATGTGCTGGGAGTGTCCTTTTTTGGTAAAGATGAGTGTGAGAGTTAACTGTGGGTTTAGAAAAAGAGGAATTGACCTGTGTGAAAGAGGTGGTGAAAGTGAGTTAGCATGGAAAAGCAGGCTGTTTGCAGAGATACTAAGAGAGATTAAGGCTCTATGAGAAGGGTGCAGAGGGAGCCACTGCCCTGGGGCCTGGGGTCCATTGAAGAAACTGGGACTAAGTTCTCTGTTTTTTCGAATCCCACTCAACCCTATGATAAATGCAAAACAAAAAATTTTGATCACTTTGTCATCATTATCATTGCATAATGCACTCCATGCACTTTGCTTTGATTATGAGCTTGTTACTGTCTTAATTTAGGATTTTTTTTAGTAAGTTTTTATAAATGTTACAAAAGAGAGCATAAAGCCCCAAAGAACCTCTCTGGGTCCTCCTTTCAATGGCACAGTTAGGGGAATGTTGTTTTTCTCAGGGCTTGTTCTTGCTCTTGACACATGTGTCAATGAAGTGTGTGGCATGCATTTGGAAAAGTGGGCCTGTGAGAAAGGGTGGTAAGTGGTGGTTTGAGGAAGTTGAACTATTACTGAATAAGAAAAGAGAAGTGAAGTGGATGGTATCTGCAGGGATGGAGTGTGAGAGTTTGGGAAGTGTACAAGAGAAAGGGTAGGAGGACCAAGAAAAAGGCATGCTGGCTTGAAAATAGGTCAAATGAAAGGTAAGATGAGAAAATATTGATGAACTTCAAGGAAAATAAGAAATGTTAATAGTGTGAGGAGAACAAGATAATGAATGGGAGCAACAGTGAGGGTAGTGAATGGGGAAGTAGTAACAGGCAAAAAAGAGGTGAAAGAGATGAAAAGAATATTTTGGAGGACTGTTGAATGTGTTCAGTGATAGGACAGCAGGTGTTCAAAGATTAGATAGCAGATTTTATGTGCTCATAGGTAATCCTATGCTAGAAGGCAGAAGATGGATTTACTTCCAGGGTCTCATTAGGATACTATTATATTATTCCCAAAGAGATTTGGAGGGCTTTCACATTTGCTCACTGGCCTCTTCTGCAGGAAGGTGCTCAAAACTCATTTTCTTACATTGCTGCTCCCTTTTCACTTGACCCATTTTCCAAAAATTTTTGTCATCTATTCTGTTAACCTTGTTGTAGATGCATGCTCACTTTTATATTTTGATAGCTTTTGTTTTTGAATATAAGTATGCAGGAGATGCACTTTCAACTAAATTAAGATAAAGTTGATGAGCACATGCCAAAGTAAGATGATTCCAGTTGTATTCTGTTGAACTATGTCATTATGCCAACCCGATAGTGCTTTAGATGCATGATATTGTATTGCAGTAAAGATAGGTTAATTAATGAATTTATATTTTCTCTCTTGAGGGGCTTTTATGTTGTGAAAACAAGGTTAATTTCATATGTAATGATACATTAATTATAATGGCTCATTGTTATTGTGTTTTTATTTTCTAACTTACATTTCTCTCATAGACTGCACTACAGAGGGTGTGTACTGACCACACAGTGGTGATAATAGCACACCGCCTTTCTACAGTTATTCATGCTGACACAATTCTTCTTCTAAAGGATGGAATGATTTTAGAACGTGGCAGGTTAGTTTGTTACATCTCTTTGTTTATTAACTCTTGAATGTCTAATTAAGTTTTCCTATCCAATCATCAAAATTCAAATTTTTTAGGTTGTTTAAAGAAAAGTAAAGTAATGGTGTTTGAAAGTAAACACAGTGAAAGTATAGATTTAGAAGAGCCTTATACAGTGAAAGAAGGAAGTGTATTAAACTGTGTTATAGATATGGGGAGAGAAAGGTGGGAAGAGGTGAGAGGATTTAAGTACTTAGGAATTATCTTGATTATGTTTGGTGATATGGAAGGAGGGATAAGGGAGGGAGCAGTACAATGTAGAAGAGTCATTGGGTCCCTTGTTAGAATAATGAAGGGTAGAGGTGTAAGTATGGAAGTGAAGAAAGAATTTAGGGACAGTTTAGTCCTCCTAACACTGAAATATGCAGAAGAAACATGGATATGGAATGAGTCACAGAGGTCAAGAATCCAGGCTATGAAAATGATTTATTTGAGTTGAGCATGTGTTATGACTGAATAGAATGAAAAAAATGAGGGGGTGTAAAACAGATGTGGTATGTCAGGGAATGCACTGGGGATGAATCGTATAGATGTAGAGTGGATGAAATGCAATACTTTGTAGTGGTTTGGGCATGCAGAAAGAATGCATGACATAGAGTTTACAAGAAGAGTGTATGATGGTACAATTACAGGGGTTGGTGTGATAGGAAGACCACTTGTGACATGGGAAAATAGTGTAGAAGAATACTGGAGGGGGAGAAATGGTGGAAGAATAAGTAGAATAGTGCATGCGAGGGAGGCATGTAAGGACAGGGATAAGTGGAGACTCTTTTGCCTTGACCACCCCCTTGATGGGAGTACCTAGAGAAAATAGGCATCAGAGATACAGATAGAGAAATAGATGAATTGCTTTGATTTTTGCTTTTGAGAGCTGGCTGCTTGTGTGCCCCCATCACTAGCTAGACCACACAATACTCAGCATGATTACCGTATGGCTGTTGGCAACTCAAGGGTGGGCCATTTTGATAACTGTTTCTTTCCCTACACTCTGAATCTCTGGAGCTTTTATCCTCTCATGTCTTTCCCAACAACTATGACATAGCACATTATAAAAGACAGGTTTTTCACTTCCTCCAAAATTTGTAAATACTTTCCCTTGTCTCCATTCATTTATCCTTTCATTAAAATCTGTATTTCAATTAAGGCTCGGCCTTGATGTTGACTTTTGTCTGTGACTGAAGCCTTTAAAAAAATAAGTCTCCAAGAAGTGTGGTTTTATCATTGGGCATTATTAGATTACATATTAATCGATAGGCTTGTAAAAGAGAGACTTTTGGAGGCAAATGTGCTGAGAGGGGCAGCTGGTAGGATGTGTGATCACCTTCACGTGGAGGCGAAGGCGAAGATTTGTACAGGTTTTCTGAAAAGAAGTGAGAATATCAGGGAGAAGAGAGTGGTGAGAGTGAGCTTCAAAAGGAGACTTGCGTGAAGAAATATCGGGGGAGATTGAGTGTAGAATGGCAAAAGGTACGATCAAATGAAGTGAGGGGAGTGAGTGAGAAATGGGATGTATTTAGGGAAGCAGTGATGGCATCTGCAAGAGATGCATGTGGCATGAGAAAGGTGGGAGGTGGGCAGATTAGGAAGGGTAGTAAGTGGTGGGATAAAAAAGTAAATTTGTTAGTAAAAGAGAAAGGAGAGGTGTTTGGATGATACATACAAGGAGGGAGTGCAAATGACTGGGAGATGTATAAGAGAAAACGGCAAGAGGTCAAGAGGAAGGTGCAGAGGTTGAAAAAGAGGGCAAATGAGAGTTGGGGTGAGAGAGTATCATTAAACTTTTGGGAGAATAAGAAAATGTTTTGGAAGGAGGTAAGTAATGTGCGTAAGGCAAGAGAACAAATAGGAACATCGGTGAAGGGGGCAAGGGGAGAAGTGATAACAGGTAGTGATGTAGTGAGGAGGAGATCGATTGAGTATTTTGAAGGGTTGTTCAGTGTGTTTGATGATAGAGTGGCACATGTAGGGTGTGTTGGTCAGGGTGGTGTGCAAAGTGAGAGAGTCAGGAAGATTGTTTGGTGGAGAGAGAGAGGTGGTGAAAGCCTTGCAGAAGATGAAATCCAGCAGGGCGATGGGATGGATGGTAATGCAGTTGAATTTATTAAGAAAAGGGGGGGTGACTGTGTTGTTGATTGGTTGGTAAGAATATTCAGTGCATGTATGGATCATGGTGAAGTGCCTGAAGATTGGCGGAATGTATGTATAGTGCCACTATAAAAAGGCAAAAGGTATAAGTTTGTTGAGTATTCTAGGAAAACTGTACGGGAGGGTATTGATTGTGAGGGTGAAGGCATATACAGAGCATCAGATTGGGGAGGAGCAGTGTGGTTTTAGAATTGGTAGAGGATGTGTGGATCAGGCGTTTGCTTTGAAAAATGTATGTGAGAAATACTTAGAAAAACAGATGGCTTTGTATGTGGCATTTATGGATCTGGAGAAGGCATATGAGAGGATTGATAGAGAGGCTTTATGGAAGGTCTTAAGAATATATGGTGAGAGAGTAAGCTGCTAGAAGCAATGAGAAGTTTTTATCAAGGGTGTAAGGCATGTGTACAAGTAGGAAAAGAAGAGAGTGGTTGGTTTCCAGTTAAGGTTGGTCTGTGGCAGGGGTGTGTGATATCTCCATGGTTGTTTAATTTGTTTATGGATGAGATGGTTAGGGAGGTAAATGCAAGAGTTTTGGAGAAAGGGGTGACTATGCTGTCTGTTGGAATGAGAGGGCCTGGAAAGTGAGTCAGTTGGTGTTCGCCAGTGACACGGCACTGGTGACTAATTCAAGTGAGAAATTGCAGAAGTTGATGACTGAGTGTGGAAAAGTGCGTGAAAGGATAAAGTTGAGAGTAAATATGAACAAGAGCAAGGTTATTAGGTTCAGCAAGGATGAGGGACATGTTAGTTGGGATGTGAGTTTGAATGGAGAAAGATTGGAGGAAGAGAAGTGCTTTAGATATTGGGAAGTAGACTTGTCAGCAAATGGAACCATGGAAGCAGAAGTGATTCATAGGATGGGGGAGGGGGATAAGGTTCTGGGAGCGATGAAGAAAGTGTGGAAGGAGAGAACGTTATCTCAAAGAGCAAAAATGAGTATGTTTGAAGGAATAGTAGTTCCAACAATATTATATGGTTGCAAGGCATGGGCTATAGATACGGTTGTACATAGGAGGGTGGATGTGTTGGAAATGAAATGTTTAAGGACAGTATGTGGTGTGAGATGGTTTGATCGAGTAAGTAATGT
>JAYMFT010035019.1:0-15831 GCA_038088735.1 Panulirus argus
AAAAAAAAAAAAATATATATATATATATATATATATATATATATATATATATATATATATATATATATATATATATTCTTGAACAAATCGAGCAAATGAAATCCCATATGAACAAAATCAATAGTAACTTTCCCACACAGCAGATAAGTACACCAGCAGCGTCTTCACCATACAAATATATGATAATAACATTGTTTGCGATTATCATTTGTGTGTTACTGGGAGAGGGGTTTATACCCGTGTTGCCCCGTCTCTCAACACTGTATATATGTACTATATATTTACTCCCGTAAGTGCATACACAGACACACACAACCCACATGACTTCTTCTGTCATGCAGTCATTGCCATGGTAACCCTCTGGTGGCAGGGCCGATCTCCTCCCACCCTCCCAGTCACAACACGTCCCAGATCGTTCGTCTTAATTTCCGCTCCGGGGTCCTGGCTCACCTCGCCCCTGCGCCACACCTCCTCCCCTGGCCACCCTACATACTCCTGGGTCCTGGTTCAACCCGCCCCTGTGCCACACCTCCCCCTGGCCACCCCTAACACTAATATGATTCCGGCAAGACAGGTTCTAGCAGACGACGCATCAAGCCCACCAAGCAAAGCTGTGAGAGTAAGTGAAAAAGGCCTGACAACTCCATTAGCGACGAAATCACACCTAACTACATAGTTACAGGTAGTGTGAGTCAAGAGAGACACCCACTCACCATCTTAACTCACTTCTTTCAGTACGAGTTCATCCTGGGAGGCATCTAAGTGCGTCCGGACATGACATTCTCAACCAGTCATTACCATAACGATCACACGCGTTGTGGACATATCAAACATAGGACTTTTTTTTTTTTGTGGCTGCGGGAACTCTGGATACAGTCCAAAGTAGAGCAACATTCACAGGACTCTGAATACAGCACGTAGCGTCTTGGGTCGATGGGAAAACCATGACACAGGCATTACATTCTGTGTGGAAGACATTCCTTGTAGAGGAGGTGGTGTAGGGAGGCCCTTACTTCGTCTAGGGCTCCTGAGAGTTGCTCTAGCTCCTCTGGTAGACACTGCCGTACTCACTGTTTACTTGCTGGATTAAAGATTTCACACATCCAACACTATCACAGTGCGAGCGGCAGCCGTCACCAGCTTGTATGGTGAGTCAGTTCCAAATGATGTGGATACCGGATGACTAAACATTAAAGTTTAATATATAATCTACAGCCCATGCTTGACCCCTGACGGCAGACAAGCAAAATCAACGAAAAATCACAGGTGAAATTAACGTATAAATCTTTCCTTTAGCTGGAGTACAATAGGAAGTGTTTGGGACTCGAAGAGAAAAAGAATGAAAAGTAGGTTCCTGCATGCATGAGTTTTCCATCTCTTCTACTATCACAAACAATCCCCAAAAGGACCCAACAGTCTGTTGCTCTTTGAATTCAGTTATATTCCTTTGTACTTCCAGTGCACACACACATATACACCTATGTGTTCAGACAAAACACACACACAAAAAAGATAACTCAAAACGGAGGCACACACAAGACCACTGTGCGAAAAGTCGAGTGTTGGCAGAGGAGGAGGAAGAGAAGGCCATTGTCTGCTTAAGAATATATAACCCAAATAAAGAGTGCGTCTAAAAGGAGGAGAGAAACGTTTTGTCGACGAGATAAAACTCAGCAAATACTGGAAGACCAACTACTGCCAGGGTTCACCAGTACACGGGGGTGACGCCTACCATGAGTGGTGGTGAGAGAGGCATCTACCTAACCTGGTGGTAGTGTGAGAGGCATCTGCCGACCGCGGTGGTGGTGTGAGAGGCTTCTACCTACCTGATGGTGGTGTGAGAGGCATCTACCTACCCTGGTGGTGGTGGTGTGAGAGGCATCTGCTTACTATGGGTGGTAGTGTGAGAGACATCTACGTACCTACCGTGGTGGTGGTGAGAGGCATCAACTAATCATGGTATTGTGAGAGGCACCAACCCGTCATGGTACTGTGAGAGGCACCACCTACCATGGTGACAGGCATCTACCAACCGTGGTGGTGTGAGAGGCACCAACTCGTTATGGTAGTGTGAGAGGTACCACCTACCATGGTGGTGTCCGGGGCACCACCTACCATATCGACCAGCTGGTGATGTCGCCCTCCCGTCCGGACCCCCTGAACCTGTGACTCTGGGAGCAGGAGGAGGAGGAGGACAGTGACAGCGAGGATGGTGATGACGAATATAATGATGCCGACGAGAAAGATGGTGATGAGTAACTTTGTTAATAATACCGAAAACTATCGACCTCTTCATTCGTTAGCCCAATGAGTCCGTGTGGCACTACGATTCTATTCGTTTGTGTCACGGTGAACAGAACACGAATGAGTGAACGAAATGACTTTCCTGTTACATTCCTTCAACATCCATTCGTAAGGGCGTCACAGCGTCACACGTACATATATGTGTCTGTTGGTTTCATATACTCGTAACAATAATATCCAAAGGCATACGCTAATTTACCTGTTGTGATGTAATTACAACTTAGATACGATAAGAACCACACTCTTCTGGATACGGTTCTATTTGCAACTGATTATACGACGATACTGCTTTAACTGATGACTACCTTAGATAAATTGGGTACAGTGGACAAGGACTCTTGTGGAGACATAACCTTTCACCAAAAATATGTACTAGCAATTCTTGGATGTGATGAATAATAAACTCGTGAATGAACAGTCATCGTGTGTGTGTGTGTGTGTGTGTGTGTGTGTGTGTGTGTGTGTTCAACCAGCTCACCAATACTATAACACCCACCACACCACCATTACTCATGTACCAGACACCACTCCATACTACCAGCCTCATCTACTCCCACTCACTCCTCTACACACTCGTCTCCCTCACCTTCAACCACTCTCTCGATGTAATCATTTCCTTCCTTCCTTCCTTCCTTCTCTCCTTCCTTGCTTCACTTCCCTCCCAGCTTTGTACAACACCCAGCTCTCTCTCCCTCCCACTCCTTCCCGGTACCATTCAGTCCCCATTCCACCACCAGTCACCACTAGTCTCGTCCCCAGCCATAGTTCCCTACACACACACACACACACACCCACCTCTCCCACAGGGCTCTTCAAGTGGCCGCCCTTACAGAACCTCAACACACAAACGTGTCCCGGAATTTACAGTCACAGGAAGGGCTGCACTATTTCCCCCTCGCCTGCACCCGGCCGGGCTGAAACATTTCGCCAGTCTATGGTTCGGTGTTTTATGGCACGACAAGTTCATTGACGAACACGAAGGTACGGCAACTTGATGCCACGGCAGCCAAGGGTCGTACCGTCGGACTTAGCACACACACACACACACACCCACACACAGAGGGTAACCCAATTACAGCCTTCAAGTTCTTAAAACGGAACACTGACAACGGACAGTGAACAGTTCTTCCAGAACTGTAGGGATAGAAAACGAGAGGACATAACATGAAATGAAACAAAGAAACTCTCTAAACAAAGACATAATGAAGTACTTTTACAGAATACGAATGGTGGATGAACGAAATAAGATTTGTCAGGATATGTTACGACTCTGTGTGTGTGTGTGGGTGTGTGTGTGTGTGTGTGTGTGTGTGTGTGTGTTTGGCTGATCGTATATGTATGACGGTTTCTGTATTGAGCATATGTTTTGTTACATATACGTCCAAATACAACTACACTTGCGCCTGGTTCAATGTATAAATATACTTTGTGCATGAGTTAAACTCATGTGTTTTTGGGCATTCGCGTGTTAGTAGAGCACAGACGAAAAAAAACACAGCATACATATGTATGTCTGTATGGGTAAGTAATCGATGTACATGCATGTCCGTTCAGTGTAAATCATATTCCCTCACAGTAGGCCATTGTGTGCTATTCCTCTACGGGCATAGAGCCTTACAAGATCAAGTGTGTGTATACACACACATACTTGTCTTAGTACATCTCGTGGAAAAATAAACGCGTAATATGCATGGTAAACTAATAGCAATACTACACTGTACTTTCCCCAGGGGTAACGGCGTGGAAAAAACAAAACCGCGCAACACAAAATAGCTTTCCATGTTTCCTTGATGGAACGCAGAGACACACACAGTGTTTCACGTTGAACCATAGCTACATAGTACAGAGAGGTGTTGCACGTCCCGAGACGAACAACACAAGACAAAGAGGTGTTGTTGTGAGTAGTGGCAAAACCTTCCAAGCCGCTGTCAATAACACTCACAATTTCTGTCATTCACTGTCGACGCAAAATATAAAGCAACCTTCCCGTCTCGAATGAAAATGACGGGAGGAGAAAATCAGGAAAAGGACAGACGGGAGGGGGGGAAAAAAATATTGAGACGGATGATGGAGAAGCCGCTGTGATGGACGGGCGGAGGGAAGCTGGTGACAGGGAGGAGGGGTGAGGTAGGGCGAGGGGGCCGGAACAGTGGAGAGGGAGAGAACAGGGGAGGTCACGGGATACAGGGAAGGGGAGGGAGAGCGAGACAGTGGGAGCAATGGAGGGACGATGGACGAGAAGGTGGCAGTACCTGGACTGAAGGTGGCAGAAAGGATGATCTATCAAAAAAACTTTGTGAATGAAATGACTTTCAAGTGCTACGTCAACACGCGTGTGTGTGTGTGTGTGTGTGTGTGTGTGTGTGTAGAGGCTCAGGTGTAAGCTCAATATAAACTATCGATCACAGCGTGATCATCTTAGCTTACAGCCCAGTGGGCTCGTTATACAGTCCAGCTGGCTCGTTATACAGTCCAGCTGGCTCGTTATACAGCCCAGCTGGCTCGTCAATCCTGTCACATACGGTAAGGCAAGGTACGAATATTTGATATAATCTTTAGGTATTTTCACGAATTACTTTCGAGAGGCTTTCTTGTGTGTGTGTGTGTGTGTGTGTGTGTGTGTGCGCGCGCGTAGGCTGCCTTCACCCACAGTGGGGAGATAAATGGTGAATGGAACACGTGAGGAGAGAGAGGGACTGAGCCCTCCTTCCCTGCTCAACGGGATGAAACACACGCAGTGAACATGGAGCTGCACGTCTGCATGTGAATGTCCTCGACAGAGAAAACGGGGAGGGAAACACTGCCATCTGGAGGTGGTTGATAGCAGTACCAGTCCAACGCCTCAACACAGCTCTTTTAACCGAGGGCATGCCATCTGCAGATCTGCATGATCGTTTACCGTAGCCAATAATATGCACGGCAGGAACTGAACTATCCATTTGAGGTCTATTTCTTAAAGGACTTTTTCAACCGCGTATCTGAATTCTAAACATCCTATTCCATATCTTCGACGAATTTATCTATGGTGTTTTTCCTGAAGGTTCGAGGTACTGTAGAATAATACATACTCGGTCTTAAATGCGAAGATGGTATATTTTCTGACATTGTATACAACGTTAATACACAGACACACACACACACACACTTCCATTGGTCAACACACACTGACACCGTGGGTACTAAATTCCAATAAGCCAGCGTATGGTAATGGCCTCCCGAGCCTTTGTCCGATGGAAAATGACATTTCTCTACACCCACACAGACACGAGAGAGGCTGCACGTACGGCCCTGAATGAAACATCTCCCTCCGCGGGTGCGGTGGGGAAACAGCCCTGAGACGTGACAGGTTCGAGTGGGCCAGGCACCGGGTACGGGCGAGGGGCGAGTCGTGTGGACACACACCCTCGAGGTGAAGCTCATCCACCAGAGTGGTGTGTGCGGTGTGTGTGTGTGTGTGTGTGTGTGTGTGTGTGTGTGAGCAAGATCTGACGGCTGTCACTTCTCTGTGATTGAGAATGACGTGAAGAGTGAGGGGGAAAGTGTGAGGTGAGAGGTGAGGGAATGGCAAGTTGGGTGGGTACGTGGATGCTGCATTGTGTGTGTGTGTGTGTGTGTGTTTTGTGTGTGTGGAGGATGAGTTAGATAAGATGATGAATCAGGTGTGAGGATGATGAGTTGGGTGTGTGGACAAAGTGAATGAGAAGGTGAGGAAGAGTGACAAGGATGAGTGAGGAGAGATGTGGATGTCTTGGGTGTGAGGCAGATGTGTGTGTCGGTGCCCAGCATGTGTGAGGCGGATGTCCTGCTCAGCAGCAGCAGCAGCAGCAGCAGTCACTGTGTGTCCCAGGATTAACTAAACAAGTCAACCCTGGGTCACAAATAGACACTTCCAGCCCCCTAGCACGACGGACGGTACACCAGCCCTGGGGACTACGGTACGACCTATGACCACGAAGGGTACGACCCCTTAGGTTTTGATTGCCTGACCTTTGACCTGACCACTTACAAAAAAGGGGGGGGGTGCCCTGTGTCAAATGCGATCACACCACGACACCATAGTCGTGCTCAAGGAATTAAAAAAGTGTTCCACGTTCGGTGGTAGAATCAATCATTTATCAGGAGGAGCAGAGGGCGAGGATACGAGAGAGAGGATATGAAAGACAAATGGCTGCTGTGGTGGAAACAGACAGTTCCACCAGGGCTGGGTGAGGGGGGGTGTCTGAGTTTGATGACGATGGTGAGGAGTCGCTCCTTGCACAGCGGGAGGGAGGGGGGAAAAAAATCGCTTTCCACCTCATCAATCAATCTCAAGTGTCGCATCCAACAGCTTTTGAAGTTTTGCCATCGCCACGGAAAAACAAATCACCCCACTTAATTAAAAATCTCAACAAGTTGGTAGTCTTTTGTCGAGTATACGATGATTATTTCCAGAAAACGTCCTTTATGAGTTAATCGAATATATATAAATATGAGGCAATTTTAATCTCAGGTGTTTTTTATGAAATAACAAGGGGATGTCACGATCCTTGATTTGCTGTAAATAACTGGAATTGTACATTCTGAATCATAATACCCAAAGCGGTACTATGTACAAATGGACGCTACAGATGTACGGATTCTGTTAAAGTCTCCTTGTACCAAGGACCTCTCTGGAAAGCTCGCCAAATTGTGGGAGGGCTACAGTGTTTACCAGAAGAGAGGTGCCATCATTAGAGGGGTTATAAATGATCTCTTGAAATCATCAGCAGGACAGTGGGCGGCAGAGGGACACTGTGGGTGGCAGGCTAGCGTGGAGATGCCCGCCCACGAGAGAGAGAGAGAGTGAGAGAAAGAGAGAGAGAGAGAGAGAGAGAGACCCACACCAACACAAAAGAAAGTTTGAGACTTCCAGCAAAGACGTGGTGAAGATGAGGGTAAAGACGACGAAGGCGGCTAAAGCCACAAGGTTAGGACACCTCTCCACAGGGACTTCTGAGCTGCCTATTCAGTTAAAAATAGATCTTCCCAACGAGGTCTCTCTCTCTCTCTCTCTCTCTCTCTCTCTCTCTCTCTCTCTCCCTTATCCAAACGCTAAACAAAAGAACAATCTTCGACGGGAAGCTTCTTTTCATTTCATCTGATTAAGAGCAAGCCAATCTGGATTTCCCTCATGACTGTGCAGAAGCCATAACTATAAGCTGCGTTCTTTCATGCCAACTATTCTATGATCAAGGCACTGCAGACATAGTTGTGGGACACAGAGAAACTGACACCAGGTCTGTGGCGCATTTGCACTGGAGGTTGGAGGGGGTTAAAGAAACACGCCAGCATCACACGAGTGAAGTTGATTCCTACGTCATTTTGCACTTCGCCAACGTACAGCACAAGACAAACCTGATAACTTTTAGGACCGGGAAAAAGACGCTCTGTAGGATTCAGTCGCCGTTATCTATCCTTCTGTCTATCTATATAACTATACATCTACATATACCAATGCCTCAGGATCATCAACTAGTCATCCGGAGGCCATAGCTGTACTGGTTCACAAGGGTAGCTGGTCTACACCCGGGGGATGGTGGCGTCCCAGCACTTTTCTGCCAGCCGCTGGGTTGGGGTTAGCTAATGACCCCACCCTTGCAATATCAATCCCTCGGACATGCGGAAGGAGCTAGATACAACAGATCGAATTAACGTATCCTTTTAACAATAAAGTCACAAAGTCTGATCGGACTTTTTTCTACAGAGGAAACTGGGCGCCTCGTCCCTGCCTCTGTAAGCGTCGACAAAGCGGAAGAGGTCACGCTTCATTCACATGCGTTGCAGAAAACGAGTTCATCCATGTTTTTCCACGGGAAAAACTTGAGAGATTTTAAATCTATAATTCACATTCTCAGGAAGGAACGACCCTTACCGATAAAAACCGCTTGTTTCATAACACAGAGGCTTCATAGCTACAGATGCATGTGGCCGACTTCTACCGCCACCATCCCTTACTAAGTCACTAGGGAAAACCACTGGTCCCACTTACTCCTGGCCAGGTGACCTGTTCAGCTACGGCGACTCAGAAATGGCAAGTATTGTACCAAGTAACAGTATGTTGCCTGAGAAGGTCCTTAGATAAAAAAGAAAAAGAAAAAAGAAATACGTCACGCAGTGAGGTGAGAGTTCTGCTGTCAGATACACTCAGATTTCTTGGCCAACGGACGAAGGCATTGCTGAAATTTGCATAATATACAAAGACTGAAATATCCTACTTCAGAGATGGGTGGTAGTCATGTATATATATGAAAAATATAAAGAGACGACTGATGAAATATATAAAAAATAAAGGAGTCTGGTCACTCTGTGTGTATCAAATATTTAAGTCCCTTCCCCTGGTGGGTCGACGGGCTGTCTGTCACTGAGGTCCACGTCCCTGGACATAGGGACACCCCGAGGGGGAACTCTAGCCAAGCTACACGTTATCGGGTGTCGACGACGCCTGTCATCGCTGGAGTGCCTCACCACACCTGAAACCTGTACCCGTTTGTCTACTGAGGGGAGGAAAGGGAAGAAGAACGAGGTGCGCCCTGGATATCGAACGCAGGTGAGTGGATTACAGGTCAGCAACGCTAACCACTACACTACACTACGTGTTATGACGCACCTAATGTGCTGCACATGGCGATAATGTTTATGGGCAGGAATACCTATACTGAATGGTCATCCCTACGTTTGTACCTTCCGTCCATGACAACAGACAAATTCTATGGAAACAAGAGACCACCGAGCAATTAGTCCACATTTCCAATTCACGTAGGGACTAGCCTATATGTGTTATGCTGTCATAGTAAATATGTTACGTCAGTAACCTAAAAAAAAAAAAAGAAATAATATCAGCTTTTCGCACAAGCTGGGAAAGCTAGCCTGTGTCATCTCGTCTCCACCACAGATGAAATCCCCATGGAGTCATAGTAAACAGAATCAATACATTACGATCCAAGAACATGAAAATCAAAGTTTCCTCCCGATACAATACAAAGCCACAGATAGATAGATAGATAGATAGATAGATGATTTATTGACCACATATACAAACGTACAAAACTCGTACAAAAACAAGTTAAATTAACTTCATAAACCTTTTGCTAATACAAAATTACAGAAAACACACATCTCTGTCGTCTACATGTAAAGGAATCAAAACTCAAATTATCTCATGAATAACTAATGAAAATAATAAACTAACACACGTAGGGACTTGGGTATGGCAGAAAATAACAGTGCGCTACCATGATAACATCTTATGCTGAGGTTCATTTACACATCAGAAACTGAAAGAAGTCGTAAATCAGATTAAGCATATGAAATTCCTCTCCGTCAAGTCACGCATCTCAAAAACACACCGGGGAGTAGCAGAACACGTGAAAGAAGATTAGCATATCTGACAGCTACATTTCTTTTTCTCTCTCCTTTAATCTTTTTTGACAACTCCTCAGCCAGATGCTGTTTTCCAGACCAATAAAACTGTCTGCCTCCTGCTGTATGATGAAAAATTGACGATCCCCTGTGAGGCTTCGCGCTTAAGGGATTAGAAGGGCGAAGCAGAGGAAAGGGACGAGAAGGAACAATATAGAGAGACAGAGAGGAATTGTGAGGGGCAACAGGACGAAGGAGGGAAGGGGGTGTTGAGGAAGATTTCGGAGGAGGAAGGGAAAAGGACGAGGATGATGAGGAGTATAAGAGTGAGGGACAGAGCCAGATGGACGTAGAATATGTACAGAAGAGAGGATTGATGAGGGAGGAGGAGGAGGAGGAGGAGGAGGCAGGTCAGGTTTAGAATAGGAGCGGTGACACGTTCTGCCTGAAAATGAGTGGCTTACTATCAAAGATAAATGAGGCAAGATAACAGAATATGAGGGAGCTTGTGACGACGAGCTTTGATGATACCAGGCAGGTAAGAGGGAGAGGATGATAAGGTAGGTGAGGGAAAGGGGATGATGAAGGAGAAAGTGATTGGGAAGATATATGGGTGACCGAGTATGCAAATGAGACCGAAGATAGGGGTGAAAAATGAGCAGGATTAGAAACAAATCTGGATTTCCTGTCAACGTCCATGGCACACCTAATGTACGGATACAGACACATAAAGAGACTGTGGGAGGGACAGATAAAGATCTCAGTGCAGTGCCTAGGGCCTGGTGTCCAGTAAACAAACAGACTTGTAGTGGTGAAAATGCAGGCACGGAGTCGGTGTGAGAGAGGAAGGGACACAGAGTAAGGCGAGTGCGTGGGAGGGAGGGAGCTACGGTGTGTGAGAAGGAGGGGGAGAGCAAGTTAAAGGTAGGGAGAAAACACGAGATCCTATGTATACCCCTCATCGTTTCTTGAGCCATTGCCACCACCGTTCACACACTCAATGCTAAGCGATACTACTGTTAACTGTCCAGCACTTCCTCCCACTACCTGCAGCTATAACCAGTCTAACACTCGCTGCTGTAACACTTGCTGCCACCCCCAAAAAAACACCCCTGTTGCAACCTCAGGCTGATGACTCTTGTTGCTAGACATAATACTCCCAGGATTTTTATTCCTAATCTTAAATCGACCGACATGACACGGGCAAAACATACCTTTCGTCAAGGTTTATCTCGCGTGAGAGGGAAAGAATGAGTAACAGAAAACGAATGAAGAAATGAATCCTTCCTGCGTTACACAGTATAACGAAGCACTCCTTCACACGATACGCACACTCACACACACACACAGTACAATGACGCATAGCTTCTTCCATGGTGCGTCAACTGAGATGTGACAACCAAGCAAGTAGTCGGTCGTGTGACCAGGAACGCAAAATTTCTTGCGCCGCTCCCTGGCGTGCCAAATGCTCTCTGATATATCTGATTACTCAGGTTGCACAATGACTCACACACAATCTGGGTACAAAACAATCCTCAGGGACAAAAAACACACCATAAATCAGGAGAACCGACACATACAAATGGCGGGTTACGTAGCAGTCGATGAGGTAAATGGCTACCGCTGAAGACGCAATTTGGGCAATTTCAAGCCATTTTTTACCTTGAAATCTTTTGTTGTTATCCACTTAAAACATGGCGTAAGAACTTCTGTCTCAAAGTAGTGGACTCACGTCTCTCCATTACATCCGGGAGAAGCGTAACAAAAGCACGTAGGAGAGACTATTTACAGCCCATGGGTTTCACGAAATGCTTCTGCTGACTACTCCAGACACTTCGGGGAATTAGGTTGTAAATGTTAGAGAAACATTGAGTCATACTGTACACAGACGTATACTCACCACAATACATCAGAGTTAGAAGAACCAACTGGTTTTATACCCAAAGACCTTCGACAACCCGGGGAACAGTGAGTGTGTACGGATCACCTGGTATAAAACCGTCATACGGAACGCGGACGTCATGGAGGTGGTACTGAATATGAACAGTGGTGTAGCCTTTGTAGGTTCTGCCCCACGACACCTCAGTCTTTCATAAACTTGGCAGACAGTCGTCTCCACAGGAGGGTATCCATTCAGGACACCTTTACTGTCTCTGATGAACACGACAGACTACAGTTTGCACAGGACGGTGATGACTAGCGTGATAGAGAAAGCAGAAAGCAGACACCTATTCTTTTTTAACCCCGTAATGCACGCCATCACCTCAGATCACAGCAGTGGGCAGCGCTCCATCATCCTGGGCGTTATGAAAACTAAATCCTGACCAGAAACGATGAACACAACCGCGAGATCAGATTCCACATCAAGGATAATTCCGACTTTCAGATTGACCCAACGTGTTTCCGAGCGGACATGACTGTACTACAAGACACCCTACGCCCTTCGTCAGGGAGGTTCTAGTACAAATAGCACCGATAAAGCGCTAGACATGGACCAGTACACAGGAACGCACGTGTCATGTAAGGGATGACACAGGGATCCCAGACGCAACACACGTCACAGGAATCCTAGCAGTCACATACGACGTGTCAGAGTACGGGATGACACACACTAGGGCCGCCAGAAGCCGCCCGTGTCATAGTACAGGCTGACACTGGGGTGTGGGTATGGGTGAGGGGTCCCAGGAGCCAGCGTTCCACTGTACATCAATAATGTGAGTTCAAGAGGGACGTGGAGGATGACCCGGACGCTCCTCCACACGCCCACACATACATCAATACTCCTCACCTCTGCCCCACTCCCACCCCACAACAACCATGGTAATTAAACTGACAGATTTCACTCACCTTTTACTTTCGCGTCACCGGAGAAACCAGTAAATATAGAAAGAGAATATCAGTACTGGACATAAAAATGTATCGAGCTGTACACAACATTACACTTTATTTATAACTACATTATATGTACATTTCACATTTGCCTGAATCGCCATTCGGTTCTGGTCCTATCAAGGACAAAATTCAAGCCAAGTCCCGGTATTGTCTTTGTGATCAGCCCAAGACGAAACAATACAGAATAACAGCAAAGGCGTCTGGCGTACGGCTAGTTAATTACCCACTGCCCCTCGAGGCGAAGGACGGGTAATTAACTCAGGCCCTCAATTCCTCTTCGCTCCAAGTCTCGTGTTGTGTTTGGTGAGCGTCTGTGAAATCAGACACTGGCTGTTTCTGATCACACGATGTTCCACTGTCGCCTGTGAGGGACCATGTTAGCCAAGGGCGCTTTGCCTTGACTTTTCCTTACCGGTTCGGTTCATTTTGCTTCTATTTTAATCATCCTCCCAACCTCAAGGGTCCTGTCAAAGGCCAGGTAAATCAGACCTAAGGGACGCAGTGCTGTCGTGCTCAAGGCCAGCACCACTGCCAAAGGGGTGAGGGATGATCCATGAAAAGAACTCCGGCTTGCGGCGCGGCGTCCAAGAGATAGGACAGAGGTTGCAAAGGAAACATTTTCCTGAAGATGCGGACAGCTGACGGACAGAGAGATGGGCTGTCTCAAGATTACTTTTTGGAGGAAAAGAGGAGAGGTGAGGTGACTCTCGAAGTGGAATTCCTGGAACGACCGGCTGAAGGGAGAATTTCTCAGCATCATGAGAGCAAATACGAAGACTGTTCATGCCTCAACGTCCTCCGCAATACAGAGAAGTGTTCATTTTCAGACTATCTGTGTCCGGAGAGAGAGAGACAATTTACTAAGCTACTGGAAGACGATGCCGAGGGGATTGAAATACCATTTACCTCCTAAAATTTCGCGAGACGTGAGCTGGAAACTGGAAACTCACTTCTAGTAATGAGGATGCGTGGAAAAAATATGATCACTAATTTCATCCACTGTGTTGTGCGATCCCTGTTGGGGACTCTATCAGAGAGGCTGGCTAAATGGCGCCAGGGAAGTGTAATGAGCAGGTAATGTGGCCCTAGATGTAGCGAGGCGGAGGGGGGAACTACTGATAGACTGTAGTACAGGCCGGTGGACGTGTGGAAAACAGCAGAGAGAGAGACGTGACTGACTATTAACGCACACGAGCCAACACAGATACACAGTCACACACAGTCACCTGATATATCAAACGTACATACACAAACAATGTCACGCACACGAGACACAAAAACGTCCGCTTTGAAAATATCACTTTTTTTCCTACACTTTTGCAACTGTTGGAGAGTTCTCGACGTCCCGTGATGAACGGAGACGCTTCTGTCGTTAAACTTCGTAAAAAAAAAACTTCTAATCCTGATTTATTACATCTAACGTCAAACTTCTTTATCGTCCTCCCTCCCAACCATCCCCATTACGGGCGCTCTGTGTCCTGAAGTCTGCCGTCGACCAGGGAACACCGTTAAATTTCCAATATGTATTTTAGAAATGCCGGAGTAATTCTCCTCGCTCGCGCCGAGAAAAAGCCATGGATCACTCGTTATACTGTAGCACAGTTCCCCTGATATACGTACTCGTGTGGGTAACGCGCCGTTCATTGAGAGGAATGCGACAAGAAATTTAGCCGAAACTTCATTTTTCTGTGTAGTGTAAAAACGCCGTGTTACTGGTTACCGATTAAGAATAGTCGTTGAGTTACGGTTCCATTCGTTACAGTAGATCTCAGGTCTAAGGTCAGAGTGTTACGGTAAAACCATTATGTTCGGGGTACGAGTGTTACAATTGGGTCAAAGTGTTATAGTAACCATCAAGTTAGGGGTACGAGTGTTACAATTGGGTCAAACTGTTACAGTAACAATCAAGTTAGGGGTACGAGTGTTACAGTAAAACCATTAACTTAAGGGTACGAGTGTTACAATAGGGGTCAAAGCGTCACAGTAATTATTAAGTTAGGGGTAAGAATGTTACAGTTAGGATCAAAGTGTTACAGCACCCGCTAAGTAAAGTGAACATTATATATACTGAGAGACCACAGGTTTGAGGTTACGGCGTTACACAGTAACCATTAAGTTACGGGTAAGGGCATTACAGCAGACTTTAATATTACTCCAAGCCTCCCGTTACCCTAGGTGGGTCACAGTGTTGAGTCAGTACTATATACACACAGAAGATCGACTTGTTGCTGCGGATACACCACGAGGAGTCAGGTTCAATTACGATAAAAAGTGTGCCATTGTTGGAGAGGTGCTTCCTACGCCGCTATAATTTCCCTCCATCTCTCCAACACCACAATTTGATTGCCCACTCCCTCTCGGCCACCTTTCGCCACACAACCCCTTTTTGTGTTTCCCTTATAGTACTTTCCCCACCTCGTTACGTCTCGAGGAAGTAGAACTGGATTCTCTACAAGGCGTCCGTACTGTCATGATGTGGCGCCCGACTCCTGAATCCCTCAGGAGTGACTCCTCTCAGTCTGATACAGTATTCAGGCATAACACTCGAGTGACACTGGACGTCAGTGCAAATACTGGGCCTCTACTAATTCACTCCTTTACCATCACAACCACCACCACCACCACTAGAGCCCGATTCTCAGGTGCTGTGGCTAATTTCGTGGCCTGGGGAAGTAAGATTTAGACGGTATAAATTCTCTTTCAACTCTAGGTTCAGACTACTCACGACCAAAGCACCATAACTGGGGAAGGATAATGCTTAACAACACCTGAGAGAGGTTCGTAGAATTCATTATATATTGCAGGACCTTTTCTATATATATTCTTTTTTACGGAGTCCCAGCTGTTTCATAGCTGCGCTACATCCAGTAGCAGGGAAATGGTGGACTCCTTTGGAGTGATGAGATTCTCTTCGAGACTGTGCTCCTTTTCGTCCATTGACGATGATAAAAATCTTGCCTAAGGTAACTTTTCGCCAGCGACGTGACTTTAGGCAGACGAAATCCGGCAAAGCCATATATATATATATATATATATATATATATATATATATATATATATATATATATGGGGAAAGGGGAGAAAGAATACTTCCCACGTATTCCCTGAGTGTCGTGAAAGGCGACTAAAAGGGGAGGGAGCGGGGAGGCTGGAACTCCTCCCCTCCTGTTTTCACTTTTCGAAAAGAGAAGGGGGCCAAGTGAGGATTTTCCCTCTAAGGCTCAGTCCTTTGTCTTAACGCTATCTCACTAATGCAGA
>JAYMFT010035030.1:0-15830 GCA_038088735.1 Panulirus argus
GATGATGATATGCTAGGAACTCTGCTAAGCTGTATGATGATGATATGCTAGGAACTCTGCTAAGCTGTATGATGATGATATGCTAGGAACTCTGCTAAGCTGTATGATGATGCGATGGCGGGTGGCAACAACTGACCCGGGTGGCGTCATTGTAGCCCACGATGACGGCGGTGTACCACTGGGTGGTGCCCTCGGCGCGGTACACCTGCACCCTGAAGCCGACGAGCACGGAGGGCGTGGTGAGGAGGATCCTCTGGCCGTCCTGCTCCCCGACCCACGTCCGCAGCGCCGACAGGCACTCCTCCCCGCAAACGCCGTAGTCCCCGTCCTGTACAGCGGTGGGGAGAGGGGAGAGAAGAGAACACGTCTTGAGTTATAAATGTCAGGCAAACACCATAAACAAAACACCAGCTCATGTTTAATGTAGGTACAAACCAACACTGGCAGAAACTCTCTTTACAAAATTTATGTTTACATTTAAATACTGGCAAACACTGACATACACACTGAACACAAGCTTATGTTTGCTATAAATAATTACAAACATTTACTCTCAGTACAAACGAACACTTTCAAAACATTGGTAAACACGATCATACAAGCTATAAACACTGTAAACACTGACAAAAAAAAATCTATCCAAACTTGTTTAATGTAAGCACTGACATCAATTAATAAACAATGTTAAGAACATATATCGTCAGGTATAGTAAACAACTTATCTTGACCCTCATAAATGATAATAGAGGTCACCTTTTTTTTCAAATGCGATAAATAAATACCTCCAGTCATAAATAAATGACAATGAACTCATAAAAAATTCTCCACACAGCCCGAAAACAAAATTAAACACGAAACTCAAACAGTAATTACTTACTGCCTAAGGACCTACTGGACAGACAAACAAACAGACTGACAAACAGACAGACATACATTTTAGAAATTATAAATCTCAAGTTTCTGCAAACAAGTCTTAACACCTAATCTTTCCTACGGCATAACAACACCTAGTTGAAACACCCCCCATCCCCCACGGCCCTCCAGGCTTGGCCGAGGAACACCTGGGGCTTCCCGGAACCTCTCCAAGCTGACGGAGGAGGAAGTTATAATACAAGATGACGACCTTATCCTCGAGGGGTCGGGTCTGTCTGCCTCGCGCCGTGATCATTGGTCTGGCTTCTTAAGACTGTGTCATGAATAACTGGATCATCGTACTGTGTGTGTGTGTGTGTGTGTGTGTGTGTGTGTGTGTGTAGTGATTGCATGAACTCGCGCGAGCCTCTGTGTGCGTGTTAATGTATAAATGCTCTTGCTGTGCACGCCAGACAATAACCTTTCTCTTTATTCCGTGCTCAAGGGGTTAATTGCATAACGCAAACGCGAAAATACATAAAGGGAAAACTGAGTATAAACAGCCGAGAGAACAAAAGCTTTTACTGAGAGAGAGAGAGAGAGAGAGAGAGAAAATACTGCTTCACCTTATTTCGAGAAGTGGGTCAGCGCTGACACTCAAGTGGAACTACGGAGGCGAGCGCCATTATACGCTCCAGTGTCAGGGGAAAAGGGGCACTACACTACCCAGGGTGCCAGGACATCACCCCCATATGCCACATGGCACCGAATGCCGTCATCAAAACACCAAACCAACGTCATTATTAAGAACTGGTAGTTCTTCCCCCTTCCGCAGGAAGATGGGGGGGGGGGTATGAAAGGGGGAAGGGGGGGAGCCGGCTCATACAACATCATTCCTCGGCGCACCTGTGGCACCCTGTGGGTTCGTGTGACCCTGCTCACCACAGGCACTGGCAATTAGTCAACCCCCAAGTGCCAAAATATAATCTCCCAGCCACAGCGCGTCCGAGCATCATCAACCCACCTCATCTCTCCCCGTGGCTAGAGGGTCATTAACACTGCTCCCACCAGCATCAACACCTCTACCTCTGCCACCACCACCACCACCAACACCACAAGCCCTGCCACCATCAGCATCACACTACCTCTGCCAACACTACCACCAGCATCACAATTACTAAAGATCCTTTCTTTTTATGCTATCTAATCTAAGCCTCCTCCATGGAGAAGTCCACTTTAGTGAGAGTATGGAACGTTTCTCCTTCACACTTTCCTATAAAATTTCCACGGCAGTACAACTGTCCATACCGTACTACTTGGCTTATTTTTTCCTGCAAGCTGTTGAGTCAGAGGGAGTGGTGGGTGTGGGGGAGGGGCGCCATCAACTTCACTATCCTTTTTTCTACCACAAAAGAATACAATGACCTCAGATAACCCCGTCATGGGCCATCGGGTCTCCCGTTATCGGGCCCTGCCGTGTAAACCGCTATCATCATCGCCAGATGTTATTATCCCGCGTGACTCTGGCTTCCCCCCCCCCCCTTATCAGCCCAGCGCCATAACAAAGCCCGAGTGCCACCGGGTAACAGTTGGGCGTGCCACCTAGTGACCCTCGCGCGGGACGGCATGACCCAGGTGCCATCGTGTGACCCCCCTGTGTGGTACGGTTCCATTACGCGACTCCGTCTCCCTCTCCAGCACTCTGGGGTGGCACCAAGTGGCCCCGCGTGGCACTCCCCGAACCCCAAAGTGACATTACTAAGTGACCTCGCGTGGCACCCCATGACCGCCGCTGCCACCACACGGAAAATGAAATGATCCGACCTGCTCCTGGGCGAACTTTTAGCGTCTTACGAGACTTTTAACGGAACTCATTAAGACAAGTTGGGCGAAGTTACAAACTGTGGGTCTGCTTGTCAGGCGCCGAGGCTTGGCGAGGCCAAGGGGGGTTCGCTACCCTCATCATGCTCATGATCCTCGTCACACACACACACACACATACGCACTTTTTCCAAACATTCATTGGAAGTAAATCACCAGTCAAAGAGCAGTCACTAAGGAATTACGAGAGAAGACATCAGCAGAGGAGGATGCAAAGACACGCCAGGGAATGAATGACAAGTTTAGAAATTACGTAAATGAAAAAAGAAAACGTAAAGAAGTTCTTTAATGATAAGAGCAGCAGATGGACGGAACCAGCTTCGTAACGAGCGTCTGAATGCCCCGAGAGCTTTAAATAACAAAAAAGTTTCTAAAGTTTTCTGAGGGTCGAGAAAGATAGTTCAGGAGATGACGGCCCGTGAACGCAAAATTCCCTTCCCGTAACGCACAAATAGGTGATTGTAGGTACCACAGAGCCAGGACTACCACAACCACCACAACCACAACTATCATCACCTTCACAGAGGTACCACACTACCGTCCACTCACCAGCATCCTCACCCTCACCACCATTCCTACCACCAACTCTGCTCTGCATCACCACCGCACAGACACCATGCCACAATCACTCGCCACCACACTCTCGTCACATAACACCATCACCATCTCGGACCATCCCAAGCACCACCCTTCGCCACCATAAGCACCACCACCACACCACCACTTCACCAGCAGCAGCAGCAGCAGCGCTACACAAGGGACCATCTACCCCCCCCCCCATCCCCACTCACCCCACTTCTACCGGCTGAACCACAGGTCTCCTTTAAGCTTCCAGAATCCCTGTGTGTTTGTGTGGCTGCCGGAGGAGGAGGAGTAGGAGGAGGAGGCAGCCGAGGATCCGCTAGGATTCCCCGGGACGGCCAGGGAACTGAGGAAACACTTGCCTCTCACAGCCTGACTGCCCGAGACAGCTTGAGGATCTCCCTAGAATTCCTCCGAGACGCCAGGAACCGAGGAAATGCCTTCCTCCCGCCGAAAGAAAGAGAGGAGACTCTGCCAGGGCGTGCGACCTTCCTGGGAGGGACAATGTCAACTCCACCACCACCGCCACCACTTTTTGAACACCTCCCCAAAATGTGGCGAACCAGAAGTACACCTTCATGGCTGAACTCCCACGTACAGAGAGTACTGGGGAGGGGCTTTGCAGCGCGTAGGGGAGTGGCTGATGCCCTCACGCTCGCCCTACGCACTCTCCCTCCGCGTCCTGTCCAGTGACAATCACCGTTAAGTACTTAGAGAGCCCTTACCTATAAACCCGTTGCCTCACCCTGTATCATCCCTCTTTTTTTCACTGCAACATCCCTTCTGTTCTTCACCCTTCGACCTTTCCAAGGCCCCCTGCCTCACCCTACGACCTTTCTAACACCCCTGCTTCACCCTAAGACCTTTCCATGGCCCCTTACTCGCCCTGAAACCTTTCTAAGCCCCCTGACTCACCCATCGACCTTTTCAGCCCCCCCCCCTGCATCACCCTACAACCTTTTTAACCCACCCTTGCCTCACCCTCCGACCTTTCCATGTCCCCTTGCCTCACCCTTCCCCTTCCCTCACCCCCGGACCATTAGCTCTCCCTTCCCCCCTGGCCAGTGGCAGCCCCTGCACTATCTATCATACACCTAATGCCAACAGCAGACTCGCCGCCCTACAGTACCGGGCTGTGAAACGTCCAGCTGTCTCTCCTGGCTGTTACGGCAGCCTGTGCTTGCTGTTACGTCTGTCTGTTAAACCAGTTTGTGTTGGCTATTATGGATTAACTCCTGCAACTACAAACCAATCTGAAGCTCACGCGAGACATCGAAATTCTGCTCTTCACTCACACCAGTAACTACATATGAGATCACCCTTAATTTATATTTGTCTTTTTTTTTTTTAAGTACGTTAGCAATTTCTCTTTCTACCATTTACAACCAGTTAATGATACGTATTTTATGGTAGAGAAGGAAAGTGCTTAGTGTGGTCACCCCACCAGAGCGCCACGATGACCTTACAATACCATGGTCGACCTTCTTGGGCGACCTTCTCAGACAGCCAAGATGGCTTCTCCCGAAGTCAGTTCCCCCGCCCGGCGTTCCAACGAAACACGTCACCCAAGACACACATCTGGTCACCCCCCCTCCCCCTCCCCCCAACACCACTAAACTACTTCATTCTCTCCTTAAGTATCTAACGTATCCACTTAAGCGATGATTATGCTCAATTATACTCACACGATTAATGAACGTAATTGCATGAACTCAGCGAAGAGTAATGCACGAATAATGATTACAACGATTAACGGCGCCCATCCCAACAAGTCAAGATACATAGTAATCATACAGCAGTAATTGTACTGATCAAAAATGATCAACCAACCTCCATGCTACGCCAAGGATCAATTGACACGCTACATCAATGATTAATCGCCATGCTACTGTGACCTTGAAGGTTCAAACCTTGTAATAATCCTTACCACGAGACTCAATTTTTTAACGTCTCTTAAAACAACGGTATCAACGTGGAGCGAAAAATTAATGTAGAGAAAATCCATTAAGTTAACAAACCCCGTGTTATTTTTTTTTATGTTAAATATGGGTTAATATCTGAATGACGTCAGGGGAAGGGTTATCAGGCTATGTTAAACTAAACATTATATTTAACAATTCATCAATTCCAGCTATGGCATGTGGGCCCTGTGATACAGACAGAGAGAGAGACGAGAGACGGACTGCATACGTTCCTTTAGCTGCGCTCAACTCTATTACCCAAATCGTTATATTCAACTCAGACTCGAACCATCCACCTCAACCTCAACCACACTTTCCAGTCCTCAATCCCATGCAATGTCCTGCAGGGCAAAACCACCTATTAACCCCGCCTCCATCCAACATTCATGGATGAGTCTAAGAACAGACTTCATAAATATTTCGCGCGTCAGGTCCAAGACTTAACATTATGTGCGTCTCCTTCCTCAAACTAGCTCAATTTGCGGGGTTATTCTCCTCCAATTATCTGCACAACTTCTAAACTTTTACCACACTTGGTCTTTTGAGTAGAATTCTGATGTCTTCCACTATCGCAAACAGCCTCGAAAAGACCTAAATGGACTGTCGCTGCTTTGAACTCTCTCTTTTTATCAATGCCACATCCACCTCTCTCTTTTTTTTTCTCTCTCTCTCTCTCGCACACACACACACACACACTCTACTTTCCACCCTCCTTGTGAATCCAACCTCATCCACCCCTCCCCACGTCCGCTGACCCCCACACTCCACCGGTCCAGCCACCCCGACCCCCCACGATCCCCACCACATACGCACCCCTCGCCTCCCACCCACGTCAGCACCTGACCTTGGCGAAGCACTAGTAAATATCGCACGAGTAATGCGTTATTCAACGGTGCCAGGCGGCAAGCGAACGGGGAGGGGAGGTCTCCTGCTGTTCGACGACCCCCTCCTCCCTCTCCCCTCTCTAGCCCCCCCCACCTCTGTCTTCCTCACGCGGCAACACCAGCCGTAAACCACATCCACAACCTGCACCACAACACCTGAGCCAGGACGACACTCTTGTACGCGAACTAAAAAATAAAAAATAATCCGGAAAAACAGAAGTATGGAATAATGGGACTCGGAAGAGAGAAAGATTACTGGGCAGGTTAAACGAGGGGTTGGTTGTGCTCCATCCACAATGTGCTACAAGTCTTCCCCAACCCCTGGCGACCTCCACCCCCCCCCCACACACACACAAGCGACTGAGGTCCCAGGACTCCACCACTGTATTAAAGACAGCATCGGCGACTGTACCGCCACAGTGTTCTAGGGATCACGCTGGTTCAGCGCTATGGCTCACCAGACCCGTCCGTTCACCTGTCCTTAAGGCCTGGATTCTCCATCACTATCCTTAGGAATATAGTCTATGGTGGCAGTTGTCTTACAAGAGAATAGGACACTATGTCCCCCTCTACCACAAAATGACGGACTCGGTCGCTTTCTCCATTAAACTAAGCCATTTAAATGTTTCTGACCTTTTCCACAACTTGTAAATCTATCCACTTTGCCTCTTTCTCTTTTCTTATTCTCAACGCACCTGATCCTTGGTCTCACCTCTCTCCCCTTTGACTCAACGACTCTCTCCTTGCTTCGTGCGTGCAAGGGGAGTGAGTGGGAAAGGGGGAGCAGAGAGAGAGAGAGAGAGAGAGAGTCCCCCCCATCCCAAGCTCTCATGACGTTACCACGAGAACCTCGTATGAGGCCCTTCACGTTTCCCAGAAAGATTCTCCGAGCAAGAGAGTCTCTCTCTCTCTCTATCTTTCCCTCTCTGCTTCTTACAAGCACATATTCCTCAAAGCCAGACCCATCTCGCGCGACACACACACTCTCTCTCTCTCTCTCTCCGTACAAGCACTATCACTCCTCATAAACAGACCCATCACACTGCCATCAACGTCTTTTATGCGCTCTTTAATGTGTGTAATACGGCCCCTTCCTGCGTGCATTTTCCCGTGAATGTCAGGAGGAATGCATGCGTAAATGCAAAAAAAACCGTGTGCATGCAAGAGGCGTCCCTGCCCCACCATCCCGGGCAAAGGTTCTTTCAACACAGGCGAGGGAGGTCCTGGACGCGTCCCTTTAACTGGTGCCATTAAAACTCCCGAGAGAGCCACCGGTGCTAGGGGGTGTGCCAGCAGCCTGGCACCGCCGCCGCCTGATCACCCAGGGGACTGAGAGAGAGAGAGAGAGAGATTCAAAACCCTTCTCTTAAAATATACATCAAATCCAAATTCCACACGAGTCTCTAAATACACAAACCAAATTCAACATAAGCCAGAGCTTTATCTGAGTTTTTGCCAAAGACAAAGGCATAAAACTATCACACACTCACACACAAACCTCAAAAAAACACTTGTAGAAATATGCATTAATGTTTATAAACAAATTTAACAAATATACACACGTTTGTGTGTGTGTGTGTGTGTGTGTGTGTGTGTGTGTGTGTGTGTGTGTGTGTGTGTACATACGCAACCCTCCGTACGTCTTAAGACTATGTCCAGACAAAGCTAAGTGTGCTCAGAAATGTACTCAGTGACCGCTGTGTTTGAGTAAAGATCTAAAGTACTCACACATGGTCGTCTGCTAAGCGCACGTGGCGTGTGTACCTATCATGTGTGCGTGTGTGCATATGAATATGATATGTATGTTTACCTTTTGACCCAGGAGGGAGGAACAAGGTGGCGTGTGTGTTGGCGGGAGAGAGGGAGGCAAGGCAGATTAAGGAGGGGGAGAAGGGGTAAGGGAGGGTGAGGGGGGGGGAGATGTAAGGCAGGGTAAGATAAGGAAGAGTATGGAGGGAAAGAGAGGCAAGGGAGAGTAAGAGGGAGGAGGGGGAGGGAGGAGGCAGAAGTGGTGTTCCCCAGGGCGTCATTTACCCCCACCATTCATCTTCATATGGCCGGTCACCGTGGCCAGGGAGGACCTGCGCCACCACCACCACCACCACCTCCCTCACATGGTTGGCTTTCTCTCCTTTGCACAGCATCCTCCCCGGCCCCGTGCATCTCCCTCACACTGTAGCTCCAGCCTGGGGGGCTCACTCCACCACCATCTCCCTCACACAGTAGCCTCAAGCTGCGCTAATGTAGCACATGCCACACAGCAGTGCGTTTCTGATGATCCAGTGGGCTGAGAGGAGAACGTCCGTGAGGACAGCAAGTCGACCTGACCAACACTTTATAGGAAAGAGTCTGAGAGAATTACAGTATGACAAAGCAGTGTCAGGCTGGAAGAGTCAGCGGTGTGTATGATACTAAGGCCTGAGCCAGAACTGGCTCAAGGAGGGTTTACAGCAGAGTCACCAGGGGAGCGAGGTGACAACTTGGTGATGATGTCACATGAGGGTAATGGGAGACGAGAGAAACGCTGCTCCTCATGAGAGAAGATTCAAAACACGACGAGACTGGGAATAGCTGGGGCAGCATAACTAACTGTGGGGAGCTTCCTTCTAGGCAGGGGAAGGGAGCTTGTCTCAAGGCAGATGAGGGGTGCTTATCTCATAACACGTGGGGGGGGAGCGTGTCTCATGACAACTGTGTGAAGCTCGTCTCAAAGGGGAGCTGGTCTCAAGGCGGGTGAGGGGAGCATGTCTTATGGCATTTGTTGGGGAGCTTGTCTCATGACAGGTGAAGGGTGCTTGCTTCCTGGCACCCCTCGCCCTGAGATGAGGAACGTTATGAGGATGAAACGGTGCCGGGAGGATGCCAGAGACAGGCGTCACTCACCTTGGCCAAACAAGAATATTGAGCCATGTTCTCTGACTACAAGCAAGTCCCCGTTGCCTGGACCTCCCGGGTTATTGCGTGTCTGGGACGAAGCGCCCCTCATGTCACCCAAAGCATCGCTTCACTCTACATGCAACAATGGCTCGCTCCATGAAGGGACGACGGGAAACAATCACGTTCCCTCCTTCGCCAAGCTCCACCTCAAACTTCTGAAGCCGTGCGTCTTTTAAAGACTGCCAGCAGGCGACCTCCACAATGATAATATCTTCGGTGCTGTTACGGAAGGCTCACCGAGGAAGCCCTGTGTTGTGATATTCAAATGGCGATGTTTGAGATGGTTGCGGGTTCTTCTTGTAGGGGTATTGGCAATACTGAGGGTCTGTGTCATCTACAGCTATAAACCCTGAAGAACCACAATGAAACTGACACCACAGCAGGTCACAAATCACCCACCCGAAGTACAGCCACATCCACATACCAACATCCTCTGATCATACAGGTCTCTCCCTCACTCACCCTACCTACCTACACATACAAACACACACACACACACACACACACACACATACCCCAACACCAGGAAACTACCAGCCCCGTCCCCACCAGTAAAGCAAGGTCAGCCCTGCCTGAGTCCACCGAGTCAGGGTCAGCTGCTGTGGTGGTCTGGACATGCTCGCTTCTCGTCTGCTGTCGTGAGCGCTTCTTCTTCTGCTTCTTCTTCGCCACTCACAAAAACAAAAAGACAACCTGTATTTACTCTAACACCGACGATGCCGCCTGGAGGTGCTGAGAGTGGCGCACCTCTGCACACATTCCATCAACAGTGAGGGTTTACGGGAAAGGAGATAAAAATAAAAAGACCTGATGGTTTATGAGGAGGTAATCTGCTGCGGGATGGTACGTGGGAAAGACAGAGACCAGAAGACCTGATGGTCCATGACGAGGTCATCTGCTGGAGGACAGCACTACGATCCTACATATTCCCAATCTGGACAAATGGACGGGGGAATAATACGGTAGGAGGATGACAAGAAAGAAGCCCTTTCGGTACATTACCTGCAAGTGCTTCCCTCCTGAAGGTGGTGACGCCGTTGGCAGATGGATGGCACGGTTAAATGACACTCCCAAACACAGCACCCCCATTACCGGGGGGGGAGGAGGAGGAGGTAACAAGCATACCATGACCACTTTCGTTCTATTGAAGAGAGTTCTCTGAAGTGTGGACCGCGAAGCAAGGAAGCCTTTCAGGACGTCGCCTTGTGTATGTTACGATAGCGCGTCTGCACGTCTGTGATTTGAGTCGTTCACAGCAATTTTGATTTTTTGACAGTCGGTGCGGACTGTGAATGCTCTCCGCAAATTTTTCCTAACTCGACAATTTCGCTCGCCACACAAAGACGATGTTTGCACGCGACAATACTCTGGCGTGGAGAACGCAGGGTCCTTAAGAGATGTCGTCTTCGCTGGTTCTACTTCTATCGGTTTGAAGGCTCGCTGGATCAAGCCGGGGCTGTCTTCACCAGCTGACAGTATCAAGGTTATTGTGACAATTATCCCTACGTCTTCCAGTCTCATGTTCTGTGATGCCATAAAGTTTGTCTGTCTCCTGTCTTCCCTGGCGAAGCAGTTGAGATCTTCTGTCTCTATTACAAGCTAATAGTGGGTTGGTGGGACGATCTGACAGACTGTAGTCCTCGAATGTCTTCTAAAAGACGAGATTTCCGTAATTATTCTGGCACCTCAAATGGTATAGAGCAGTGGTCTGAAATCTACACATGAGAGAAGGTCTGGCTTGTTTTGCATTAGTGTCAGATAGGAGGAGGAGGAGGAGGAGGAACGGCTGAGGCGGTGCAAGTAGCACAGGTCCCCCGGGGGATAGGAGCTTTTTGCCGCGGAAGCGCCACCACACACGACAGTCTGGCTTTGAACACCTTGTCACTTGTTGCGTAGCAAATCTTATTATGTTCACCTTCCCAACCACACAACCGTTGGTTGGGTGGGAGGGAAAGGGCGCCTTCTGCTTTGCTATTCTGTCTCCCTCGCAAATGAGACTCGGGTCTCAGAGAGCCATTACTCCTCTCCTTCACCGGGTAACCTTGTCATGGATCCTGGGCTCTCCCGCTATCCGTCCTCCCCCATGGCATCGACGAAGCGGGCATCAGGGGCCCCACCATACTGCCATCCCTGAAGGGTCAGACCTCACCATGGCGGCACTACCATGAGATAAGCGGTGCGGCGCGGAGTAGGGGGGGTATCAAGAGGAAGAAGGGGCGGCGGCACCCCCACCCCCACCCCCCCTTGGCCACACTAACATCGCCCCCCCGTCTCTCTCTCTCTCTCCCCAGGGCCGCTGCGGGCCACGGCGGACCGCACCAGGCACAGCGCCTTTGATCCTGGTCGACTTTGATCAAGCCAACCAAAGTGGCCGCCGTTGGAAGACGCCTCAGAGTCCATGAGAAATATTCCGCCGCTCGACAAGCCCGGGGCCCGGAAAGACGCAGTGTAATGGAGAGACTCCCACGGGCACCTTTGATCACAGAGGCCGACCATGGACGACATGCTCCCACCACCACCAGCCATCCCCACCACCACCACTTGTCCCACAACCAACATCTTGATAACAGGAAGGGAAGCAACGGGAGGGCAGCAACAACGGCAACAGGATGACAGCAAAAGAAAAAAAACTAACGGAAGGACAGCAACAACAGTAACGGGAAGGCAGCAACAGGAATGTCGGCAGCAGCAACAACATTAGCAGCGGCAGCGGGAACAGCTGTACCGCTCGAACGAAAAGGACTCTCCCGTTGGAGATTGCCAAAAGCCTCAGCCTGGCCAGCGGACACTCACGAGGCAAACGCCGAGTGTTCTAATCAATGGTACAGTTCACAAAAATCTCTCCCTGTGGAAGACAGAGGGTCAGCCACAGCATGCAGGTACTGCACTACCATCACAGCGGCTCCCGTGACGGTGGTGGTGGTGGTGGTGGTGTTGGGGACGGGCGTGTGGCGTGACGTCGTTCATTACGTCCACACGACGGGGTTGGAAGGGGGTGTGACTCCCTCCCCCAGCAGAGTCAAACACCCCCCCCCCCTCCTCCCACCAGCATGTCACACCACTAAGTCTGCCCTTATGACCTTCAAGTTCGGGGCGACACCTGCCCCTGCTACACCCCTTCTACACCTGCCCCATCCACCCACACGTGTACCTCCTACACCCGTTCTACACCTGCCACCTTCCCCACACCTGTACCTGCCAAGCCCCTCCTACACATGCCCCTTCCCCCCACACATGTATGTTCTACAACCGTTCTAAACTTGCTCCCCAACACATGTACCTCGTAAAACTCCCTTCAGCACCTGACTACAATTCCTCTACAGCTGCTCCCCGCACACCTACACCTACTACAGCTTCGCTACACTCCCTCCTACTGCACCTAAGTACACCAGGAACTTCGTAACAACATTTCAACATAGGCCAAGTAAGTCTCCTGTCCTTACCGGGGATATGCTACGCTGATTCGCCAAGGGCAACCCACCAAGTCCAGTGGGCCACCAACCTCCGTACCTTAAGTGAGGCGGTGGACCTCTTCACCAAGACGTTGGTCTTCAAATATTAAGACACTAAGACACCCTCATCTTGAATTCGTCATTACCCTCTCATCAAGGGCTATCCAGAGTCACACAAAGATCTCGCTTCTCCTGAGAGATACTGAAACGATCTCTTCATCCCGGCCAAGAGACACACCAAGAACTTAAAACTCAGAAATAAAAAGATTTTTCTTTTCTTTTTTACACGCTTTCAACGGTGGAGACAAGAGATCTTCTCAGCATCAGTGAGTCTCTCGCATCTGCCCTCTATGAGCGAGGCATCAACCTCTCATTAAGGGCGAGACTGGAGACTGGAAAGGAGAAGCGTTCTCAAGGCTCCGGCAGCAGTAAAGACGGCAAGGCCCTGTAAAAGGGCTGGTGGCAGTAAGGGCCAGCCACAGGAAGGGCTGGTGTTTTTGAGCTAGGAAACACCAGCTTTGTGCTGCGGGCCTGGGGTGAAGCTTCTCGCCGCCCCCGCTGCTCTGCACACGTGGGCTCCTGCAGAACAATCTCTCATGCTACTAGCGTGAGGGAGGATCATCAAGAGGGGTGAGGGAGGGGGTAGCGTGATGGGGGAGCCTGCAGGGGGCGGCGACGGCGGCAGCAGCAGCAGCCAGAGCTCACAGTCAAAGGCTGTTAGACTTCCACTGTCAATATTTATACGTCCCCTGCAAACACATCCCACCGACTCGATTTATTTTTTCTCGCTTCCCTCCCACCCTCGCTCCCTCCCTCCCCGGCTCTTGGCCGCGTAGAGCAAACCTCCTGCTGTGTGTTGACCCTCAGACCCACAGAATGGGGCTCTTCGGCCTTCAGAACCCTGAATCAACGTTAAGAAAATAATAACAAACCCACCCACCCCCTCCCCCTACGAGCCACCAGCCCACCCGTCCGTAACCCAGACTACTTACGGACGGACGGATGCCGTCCGTCCATCCGTCCGTAGTCTGGAACAACGACCATACTCATCCAACGACTAGTCTCCCCCGCAAGACCTTACATGACCATCCACAACCATCGCGGTACGACGGGCGGCGAGACCCGGCCATTAAACACGAGGGAAGATTTTCCCAGAAATTCACATGGCAGTTTACGGTCTGGAGAAGACGGGAGATGGTAACTCCCCGTGCTGAGTTTGCCGCAGAAGCACTAACTCCGCCCGTGTGCGTGTGGGAGTATCCTGTAACTTAACGCAACCTCTCCCACACGCAAAAGTGCCCACCACACCACCACCACAGGCCCACATACCTGAGCCACACACACACACACACCTACCCAGGTTTCGGCCCTGACCATCCCCCCCCCAACCGGGTAAGGCCCACACACACACACACACACACACACACACACACACACACATATACACACAGTGCGTATCCGGCCCAGCGTTTTCTGTTTATCCTTCTCTTAAGCACCTACTCACCTGTCACTTACCTCCTCTAATATTGTCTGAATATTTTCTTTATTATCTTTCTCTTTTCTTTTTGTACATTTATTCTTATGTAACATTTAAGACTTTTTTATTCTTATTTGCCTTTTTTTCTGAGCATTTCTAACTTCTATAGTTACTTTTTTCATGTATATTGTTGACCTGCAAATCTGACACAGTCAGTCTTCCAATAATTTTTTTTCAGTTCCCAGATGTGTCTCCAGTTCCCAGGCACTCCATTTTCTATTCCCTTTCTTCGTGTTTCCGTCAAGCACTTCTCTCAACTTTTCCATTTTCCAATTTAGTTCCTATTAAACATCAGTGATGCTATTAATTTTCTGGAACACATCTCGGAAATAAACGTACATTACTGCTTTACACATTCCTTATTTCCTCAGTTATTCAATCATTTGTTATGTCTCCTTTCGCGTACGTTTTTATAATTGAATGTTTTTGGCTACTGAATATTCCTCTTTTTTCTACCCGTTCACAGTCTCTGTTTTTTCATAAACTTCTTTATCATATTCTCTTCCGTTCTCTTCAAACATTCATATTTTGTACTTTTTATCTCATTTGATTACTCTTTATATCCTCTTCGCCCACAACACCGTTCAGTAAATTCATTTCATTTTCTCCATTATCTTTAGCCCTTCATTATTTTCTCTGTATCCTCCGCCTTCACCATTACTTCTCATTTCCACAATATGTCATTCTACAATATGTTTCATATTTCTTTCAGTCATATATTTTGTTTTCCATTGCCTTCCTTGATTCATTCATAACTCCTAAAATTTCCGTTTTTGTTTTATATCTTTGTCATCTTTCGCCTAATTATTCAAGATTTCCTGGCCGTGTTCTTGAACTGTCCAGTATATTCCAACATATGACATTCAACCACTAATATGCTTTCCTTATATACCCTCATATTTTCCATGTCCTATCAATAATCCCTTAACCAGTCGTTATTTCCTCTTAAAATCTTCCTTTTGAACCTGCAGTAGGATGTACCTGCCTTCGCTCAAGACACTCTACCCTTCACACGCACAACGCATCCACCAAGTTTATGTTCTTGTATATCATCGTTCTCGTTCTGACGTCATGTGGCCCACGCTAACAACAAATACCATAGGAGGCTTTTAAGAAAGAAAAGATAGTCTTCTATTGATTATTCTTAGGGGGTAAGAAGTTTATGGTAAGGATACATTTGTCAGAGGTGGAGGGAACAAGGAGAAGCGGGAGACCAAATTGGAGGTGGAAGGATGGAGTGAAAAAGATTTTGAACGATCGGGGCCTGAAAATGCAGGAGGGTGAAAGGCGTGCACGGAATAGCGTGAAATGGAACGATGTGGTATACTAGGGTCGCAGTGCTGGCAATGAACTGAACCAGGGCATGTGAAACGTCTGGAGTAAACCATAGAAAGGTCTGTGTGGCCTAGATGTGGATAGGGAATTGTGGTTTCGGTGCATTACACATGACAGCTAGAGACTGAGTGTGCGCGAATGTGGCCCTTTTCGTCTGTTTCCTGGCGCTACCTCTCTGACGCAGGGGTTGGCGATGCTATTTCCTTCCTTTGGGGCGGGATGGCGTCAGAAATGGCTGGAGGTGAGCAAGTATGAATATGTACTTTTGTATACGTGTATATGCATGTGTATGTGTATGTATGTATGTATATATGTATATATTGGTATGTATATGTATGTATTGTACACATGTGCATATATATATATATATATATATATGTGTGTGTGTGTGTGTGTGTGTGTGTATATA
>JAYMFT010035040.1:0-15829 GCA_038088735.1 Panulirus argus
TGGTCTAGCTAGTGGTGGGGGCACACAAGCAGCCAGCTCTCGGGAGCAAAAGCCAAAGTAATACCTATAGAAAAGTGTGTGTGTGTGTGTGTGTGTGTGTGTGTGTGACATGCTGTCAGTGGTGTGACCTAAGTATATGAAGAACTTAAGGTAAATCATGGAATGGTCTAATGGATTTGGCTGTAGATAGTAGGCTCTGGTTTCAGTACAGTATAAATGACATGTGCATATGAGGCCGTTTTTCCTTGTTTCTATTGTGAGCTTGCAAAAGCAAGAGTTATTGTTGGATAATATAAAAGAATACTCTTTTCCACAAATATTCATTTCAAAATAATGTGAGGGGTAATTCAGCACTCCCAGCATCAAAAACCCACCATGAACATTTGGCTTCCTAAAATAATTCAAATAAGTAAAGTGGGAAAGAGAAGAATGGGAGCAAAGATAAATTAGAGAACTTAATGACTGTTCATAGTGCTTTAACAGACAGTAATATTAAACAGTCTAGTAACTGTCCTTAAATTGTGAGAAAGTCCCTAGAAAAAAATTCTTCACTGATATTCAAATCCTTTTGTTGTGGTGGTTTCTTTGGATAATCAGGAAAAACCAAACTACAAAATAAGATATGTAGTACGAAAAATGCTTTCAAAAGCAAAATTCTGAATTACTAACACCTCTTCCTATTTGTTGGTCCATAACACAGGACTTCAAAATTCTGTCATATGTTATGTGATATATAACGCCTACTAATTCATTGATCACCATTACTAGTGTTCATCCATTATTTATTACCTGCAAACTATTCATAATTTTCTAAACAGCATGTTCTTAAAGCAGATAAATTTCTTATTACAACTATCCTACCCTTTTGATAATCTTTTATCTTGAAATGCTCTCCTGAAAAATATATTAACAGATAAAAGATGCTCAATAATAGCATGTACATACTACTCAATTATTTTGTGGTAATTTATTCCTAAGCATTAAAAAATATCTTCCCCTCTCATGCTTCTTAAACAAAGCCATTTTCAAACTATTCACTTACCAATCATACTTAACTTACTTACATGTACAATGGGTAGATTGTAGATTAAGTGCATAAAGCCAATAAACTCATCCACATATATAGTATTCTTTAATTATATTCAGGGAGCTGAAGTGGAGAAAAGCCTTCACAAAACGAAGAACTTAATTTCTTACTCTGGACAATATGGTTTTAATTCTTAACTCCATCCTTAAAAACAGATGCTCCCTTTACATATGATAAAGAATATATTCCCCTAGCATCTTCATCTAAAATAACTTGCACCTATCTACCTCTTTCAAAATTAACTCTCATTGTGTAACCTATATACAGTTCTTCACAACCAATGAAACTAGGTCTGCTTTGATTCCATAGAAGGTTATTTTCTCACTTGCTCATTTGTTTTTATCCTTATAATTCTTGACCCCTTCTCTTAGAATGCCATAGTAAATTAGTAGAGCTCATCATTCTCACCCCATGATATGAGGGTTCAAACCAGCATTCATGCAGTGTTGGTGATGTGCTATTTGCTTTTAGTGAGAAGGGCAATTCACTCCAACATGTTTAAGATCCCAGATTTAGCTAACTCTTCTTACCTTGGAAGCTTGCACCCAAAGAAAAGTGAGAGATGAAGCAAAAGAGAGTCTCTTTCTGAATATACATAAAATATAGCTCTCCAGAATATATGTTTAAAGGTGATAAATATCATCACCCAAAAATTTGAAACACTTTTTACTTATGAACTTCTGCATGGCCGACCACAGGCTTATGAAATGAGAGAAATTTAAGAAATCAAGTAAGAAAAAATTCTGGTCTGGCAGAAACATCACTTGGCAGAGCTGCCTATTATTTGTATTTTTTTTTTTAGTTGTTACAGTCCTCTGTATATTTCATTCTATAAACTTCTCTCCCCACCATATGTAAGTTCTATTTTTTATGTGTAATTAAGTATTTGTACAGGGAAGGAGTTCTACACTCATGGGGCCCTGTCTCTTGAATTTTTGTTACTATCATACAAGTTTTCAAACCTCTTTATGTTCTTAGCATTCACAGTTTCATCATTCAGTTTACTTCATTGATCCACTACTCTTGTACTCTAAAAGAACTTCTTTACATCTAATCTAAAGTTATTTACATCTCTTCTGACAAGTTTCTTGCTTAATTTCACTGTTGACCTCATCAAACTGGTTTAAAACTTAATAATTGTGAAAGTCACTCCTTGTTCTTCTCTCTTCCTTGGTAAGCAAATGCAAAAATTGCGAACATCACCTCTTATTCTTCTTTCTTCCATGAAGAGGAAATGCAAGGCCTTTACTTTTTCTCTGTAACTCTATAGTCTTATATAGTCTTTTTATTAGTACCATCTTTGCTGCCTTCCTCTGGACCCCTTTCTTTTAATTTTTTGTGCTTCTGTGTGCTGTGACCAAACACAAGGAACATATTCCAATTTTGGGCTATTGTATGATGTGAAATGCTTGCTGTATATTTCTTTATCCATACTAGTGAATGCTACTCTGTTATTGGAAGACAGTTTGTCTCTTTTGCTGTTATCTGAAGGTGAGAAAGGGAACAGGTTAGGGAAGATGTATTCTCCCAAGTCCTGCTTAGAAAAGATTTCTGCAGCTTATTTCTAGATAGTATTCATGTTGAGGCTTTCTTTCACTGCATCCCTCCTCATTACTCTGCAGTTACTAAGGCTGAATTTCATCACCTATGTATCAGATTAACTTTGGAATTGTCTGGGTTTTATTGTGAGTTACCTCAGTCCTCCATGATTTTCACCTTCCTCATAATTTTGGCATTATCTGCAAACATATATTTAGGTAGGAGTTCAAATCTTTCTGACAAGACAGTTACACACATCAAAAAAAGCAATGGTTCAAGAACAGAACTTGTGGGATGTCACTGGTGACCTCAACCCATTTCATGAATGCTCTCCTGAGATGTGCCTTTTATACCCTTTCACTAAGATAGACTGCCATCCAGTGAAGTAGTCTTCCTATTATTCCCTGCTTGAAAATCAAGTATCTTTACCAAACTCCTATGTGGTACAACATGAAATATCAAATACCGTCTTCCAGTCCATATATAGACAATCCATTCAGCCTTCTGTTTTGACTAAGATGGAGTTCACTCTCATAGAAATCTAAGGGGTTTGTTACACAGGATTTCCTTTCTCCGAAACTCTGTTGCCTCTCACATAGATAGTTCCTTCTATGCAAGCATTCATATATATGCTTTATGATTTTATTTTCCAATACTTAACAGACTATGATCATCAAGGAGGCTGGTCTGTAGACCAGTACATGCTCCTGGTCTCCTTTCCTTGGGAGAGGCATGATGTTTGCCTTCTTCTATTCCTTTGGCAAGTTACATTTATCCACAAGTACTGAACATTTCCTATGATATGTCAAGTGTATCTGTACACATCCTCAGCACATACAGAGATATTTCATCAGGACCATGAGCTTTAAATGGGTCAAGATCCATTAGTATTTTGTTTATGTCTTTCCTAGATATTTCATTGCTTTCTAAGATCTGCTCCCCAGTCCATCTCACTGGTAGTAGAGCTACAGTATCTTCTACTTTGGAAAGACTTTTAAACTTGTCATTCATTTCTTGCTATTTTACATCATTCTCTACAGCTCTTCCCTCAGAATTTTTTTTTTTTCTGTACTTATTTACCACATACTCAAACTCTAGCATTACATGACCATTCTTTCCTATTGGTGTATCATGTATGGCTTTCTTAGTGTCCATGCTTTTATGTGTAAAGTTTTGATCTTGTAATGATGGTGCATCCTAGAATGCTCCTTGACATGCTGGTTTAAGAAATATTCATGTTTACACTCTTTGAACTTTTGTCTCCATGTAAATCCAAATTCTCTCTGTTGATCTCTTCAAGGTAAAAATCCTCCATTTTTCAGTACTTTGCCATCTCTAAGAATTCCATGCCTTACTTTTTCAGTATCATCTTGATTGCTCATTTTTACCTTTGCATATTTGCTCCAATACAATAAAATATTTTGGAGGATTATATATTATCAAAATACTGTGTGTCAGTTTCCTTAAGCTACTTTTCTCATGATGTACTGGTTAAATGGACCATCTAGTAATATTTTCTGAAACTCACAGTTGTCCCTTATTGGCCCTTGGAAGGTGGTTGACCTCATATGAGACCTACAATTTAAAAGGTGGACAGCATTTGACCTTTTATGAGACCTATGATTTAGGAGGTGGTTGACCTTGTATAAAAATCAATTTTTGAAATGGCAGCTGTTGCCTTGAGGTAAACTATAAGGCCATTAGTATGTATAAAGACATCCCACTCACCTCTAGACACTACAGGCCTAAACTCATTACACATACTCGTCATTATACAGGGAGATGTCAAGGATGCCTGCACAAGATCCATGTCCTCATGTGTCATTGTAAATTTTGTGTTATTATTACGAGATAACTTATATTACTCATGTAAATCTAATGGTAATCATCTTTGCTTGTGACAAATACATTTACAAAAATACTACAAAACCCACTTAGTATGCCTGAAAATACTAGTGTTGAAAAGGTGCTGCATAAGTTAAAGAGTGTGCAGCACTTATAAACAATAACTCATGTGAATGAGTTGTAGATTATTTTACTAAGATGATTATGTTCTAGTTAATCATATGAACAAACATAAGAAAGAAAAATTTAAATTTTTTAAACTCTGTCTTTAGAGTGCAAGAAAAAGTAATTTAGTTGCATTACACCAAAGGGTTAAAAGAGCCAATCCTCCTCCTCTGTCTTTTCTTTCTCTCCATGCCAAAATGTATCCCTCTGGACAAAACAGGAGAGAGTTGCAACACTTAGGCTTGCAATGTTTTAGACTTCCAGTGCTGTAGAATTAGTGTACACTAAATTGAGTTACAACACTATGCTTCAACTTGGAAGAAAGTTGAATGGAACAAAATTTTTACTTTAAAATTATTGTTTAAAAAATACTTTTAATAATAAAGTACATCATTATAATTTGAGGCATGTGAGTACTTATCATGCACATTTTAGTGAAGTCATAGCAAAACACCCCTGTTTGTATCCCACCAACTGGTAAGACTTCCTCATTTCTCTTCCCTGCTATCCCATTAATTATGGCATCCACAGTAAGTGTAGGCATTTCCATATGTCTTGAAAGAATGTTAAAGATACTAATGGGAGTATATGATGTAACAGTATCACTCCTGAGGTTAAAATAGAGGTGCTTTGGAGGTTTGATTCTAGACAGTTCATGGTTATGGTCAAATGCATATGTCTCGCTCTCTCTTTCTTCCCTCTGTATTTTTAATTTATCAAATATTCTTTTATTAAATTTTTAATTATTAAATATCATTTGCATTAACTGTGATTTGACAACCTTTGTTGAACTGGAAATTGCCCTTTGCTCCTCCATCCAGTAACAAGTTTAAGTCCCCTTCATCCACCTCCAACACCTCAAGCCCATATAACCACATTTCATTACAGTACCTTTTTTAAAGTTTTCAGAAATTTTTTTTTCATTCTTGTTTGCCGTTTCTAATGTTAGCAAGGTAGCACCAAGAATAGCCGAAGAAAGGCTGCATTCATGGACATACATTCTCTAGCTGTCAAGTGCAATGCACCGAAACCACAGCCCCCTCTCCACACCCACCATGGCACAGTGCGGTACTGTATATGGGTGTTATGCTATTTTGTTTTCGGCTACATTGGGAAAATATTTGTTCAGGAACATAACCTCTCTCATAACAAGGGCTTCAGTGGTTTGACTTACTATAGATTCGACTTGTGACAGGTGTCCATGTTAAACGGCTAAACTTATGACAGATTTTGTGGTTGTCCTGGAATGTAACCCCATCATCAATTAAGGCCTTGGAGTAAGCAGTATTACAGGAAGAGCATACGTGTTTCTGTGACAATTTCGAGTGAAAAGGTTAAAAAATTTTATGAGTTGGAGATCGGCACATCTTTGAGCATACAGTACGATGGTACCAGAATTTAGGTGGCCCCAAGGCAGCTGCTTCTTGATAGTTAGTTTTGAAAAAGTGTCTATATAAAGAGGACACTAAAAACTGTAGACCCATTTTCTCCTGATGAAAGATTAAAACCTTGTTCCACAACAAATGTATAATGCAAGTGAGACTGGCCACTTCTGGCATTACATTCCATTGAACATGTTAGATGCACAAGATGAACATGCAGTGTGTGTCATCAAGGAAGCTACAGACAAGAAGAGAAAAGGTAGAACCATATGTACATACCATAAATAAATTTTTCAAATTTTTATACAGTATATATTCACTTATATTTCATACATATGACATTTAAAAGAAACATCAGGTGTACAAAATCATCTCATGTAAAGCTTAAAGATATATAGACCTATATCTGGGCACATGAGAAAGACTGGTATCTAGAATCTGAAAAAAAAAAAATCTGTAATTTTGACACTGCTCAGTTTCAAGGAATTCTAACTATAGATATTTCTGTGTTCCCTTATGGTTTCCTTAAATCTTGTATTCACTTTGGTTCCAATGTTACTCCAAATTCTGCTTCTTTCCTTGAGTTTACCCTGTACCTTCATGTTTTCCTATGTCATTAATGTTTACTTGCAGTTTTTTACATTTACCAGGGTCCCTTGTGAAACCCCATGTTCTTTATGTGTGCTATAATGTTCTCCCATGTCCCCATGTGTTCCTCTGTCTTCTCTGTCTCTTAAGTCCCCATGTTCCTCTGTTATTTATTGCAGAGCAGGCAATATTAATTCTTTTGATGAGCAACTGATTTTTTGGGCTCCCACAGTGAGCAAGCAGTTTACTAATACAAGTGCACAACAACCATCAATACTAGGCATTCCTTGTTTAGGAAAATACACTATTTACCGGATTGTCCAATCCTGAGTATGGACAGCAGGGGTGCAGCAGTGGGTGCAACAGGCAGCAGTGGGCACCACAGATGCAGAACATCCCTATAGAAGGCATGCAACACCTACCATGGTCACTAGCACATTCCACTATTTGCCTTTTGTTATTAATGCAGGAATAAATTTTTTAGTTTATCAACCTTCCAGAAATAAATATGAGTGCATTAGACTGGAAGAGGAGGAGATGAAATAGAAAGGGTATGGATGTATCTTGGTAGGAATGGGAAGCAGTAAACAATGCAAACAAAGGATGCCAACCCAACACCATCAGCTATTTCTAAACAAAACTCCATTTGATGTTACAAATGAAATATGTATATGTATGAATCATGTCATTGGTAAAAGAAAATAGTTCTTTATGTGGTAACAAAGAATGAAGTACTGTGGTCAGTTACTGGAAGTACAGGCAGTGAAAATAAACAAATGATGAAATAAATGGGTGACACCTCATGTGTTGGCATATTTAGTGCCTCTCAGTAGCCTTACTTTAGTGCCCTGTGCTGATGAAGCAATCCAAAGAATGAAGTACTGTGGTCAGTTACTGGAAGTACAGGCAGTGAAAATAAACAAATGATGAAATAAATGGGTGGCACCTCATGTGTTGGCATATTTAGTGCCTCTCAGCAGCCTTACTTTAGTGCCCTGTGCTGATGAAGCAATCCAAACTTTAACACTTACTCAGAAGAACATTAGTGGCCTAGGCAAACTCTTGCATGTTGTAAGATGAATATTTTTCAAATGCTAAGGAAACACTTTTGATCAAATTTAAAAATCCTAAAGATACAGGATATGGAAAAGGAACCAGCTCCAGGATATTGTGGGTGAAACCCATGATCAATCTTTTCTTCCTGACTAATGAATACTTGATTGGCAATCTTTTCCAAAATAACCAGTCGTACCTACACTAAACAGTTGCTTAGGTGTGCAACCTCCTTATTCAATAATTTTCACTACATTTGAAAAAACTAACAAGTGGAGTTAACTGTGTTGAAAACATATGTATACTTATTATCATCGTTGTTTTCAGGCTGACCACTAGCGAGTGAGATGCAAAGTGAAACATATTTAGCCTACTGGTGGGGATAATAAATGAATAGTGTTTTGGCATGTCATATTATAAAATGCATGATGAGTACAAAAATAGATTAAAATATCCTGACACTTTAATGTAAAAGATTATCTTATACATTAAAGAAATTAAGGGTATGAATTATTTTTGCAAATCAATGCAACTGCAAACCCTTTCATGTTATTAGAGCCACCACCCTAATTCTCAACAGTTGCAAGAGCAAAATGCTGCAAATGGAACTGCTACAAATTGAGGAATACTGTAATGGAAAAGTTAGTACATTTTTTATCATTTTTGTTTTTTTCTGTTGCTCACTGATGCTAACTGTAGCTAATTTACCTCGACTATTTACAATGGCTGTAAATTAGAGATTCTGTAGTACAACATAGAAAAATTATGAAAAATAAGAGTGGTTCATCCTTTAGTAGTACTCCCTGTATTTAAGAAAATATGTATTTAACTTTCAAAAATTATGGCAACGCACTTGACAGGAAGTAGTCTAGGATGAATAGCTGTGACATTTGATAGTCGGACATCATATCCTGCAGCCACACTAGCAAGTATTGCAGCAATATTATACACAAGAAGTTCTAGTGGGGAAAACTTTGGTTGTAGGCCCTTGGTCTCTGGAGTGGTGCCATTGTACAAAGTTGGCACAGGCAATGGTCGTAGAGGCACTGGCTTGGCACTCCAACCCCCATCCTCACTGCTGTAGTCTGTGAAAAAAAATGATTTGTCATTAAACATCAGTTTCATTTGCATATGCTTTACATACTTAAAAGATTACTTGCAATTTCTATTTTAAAATTAATTTTCCAAACACTGACCTTTATGATGACAAGATCCAAAAATGTAATTTCTATATAAGATTCTCAGCAACACAGACAAAAGCTTTGGCTGATTTGTTAAATCAGACATAGATCAATATTGTTTGGTAAATCAAACCTTCCAGAAACGTAGATTTTCAAATTTGAAGTTTTCTCTCTGAAACTAGGTCCTGCATACTTAATTGCTGATCAAAGATATTCTCCAGGAAAATCAAGGTTAGAGGTGTTCCATCCCTGTGTGTTTCTATTGAGGAAGTGCTGCCGTTCCCCATCCTTTGTTCTTCAGTCACCTATGGTAATGCAGCTTACTTGTTTTGGGCCAACCTTCAGGTAATGAGAGACTACTACTGAGATGACATCACCAACCTAATCCTCCTGGCTGCCCAACAGATCATAATTCACAGATTGCGAGCATCAACCCGATGTTAGTCATGGCACAGAGGAAAATTTTTCAGAAAGGGGAAAGTAGGGTATGGTAAGAAAACTAAGAAAAAATGCTTCTGGGACTGGCTTGGTGAGAAAAGTTTATCAGTTTTCAAAACCTACTTGAGGGTTTTTCCTACAAGCATGAGAGCATACCTCACACACAGGAGGAAGGCTTACAGGAAAACTTTCTAATAATATTAAACTCAAAATTGAAAATTAATACATTCAGTGGAGATTCAGAATATAAGAAAATATAAGAAAAAATAAAAAGAAAGGAGAAGGATGCTGATCCACAGGATGGACACAGTTAGTCTAGAAACATGTTTCTTATCAGCATGAAGTCCTCTAGAATTTTGAGCTGTTGGGCAACTGGTTGATGATCTCTGAGATTCAGACTGCTGGTTAATGAACTCATCTTCTTGACAGTCTCTGATTGGTTCCTAAAGGCAGGCCCAAAATGAGTGATTTGCCACTACCATGGTTGAGTGTATAGCAAAGGGTAGGGAGGGCCAGTACTTCTTCACTGGAAACACTGAGATCTGAAGGTCCTATCTGACTTTCCTAGAGACTGTCTTAGAGATTCTTTCATGCTTGTGGGGAAGACTGCACAGGACAAAAACAAGATTACACCAACCCAAGTGACTAGATTCTGAAAATATCCATCAAATTTTTAAAACAATATTTGCAATTGATGACAGGTTGCTGTAAAACAATGAAAGGCAATGAAATTTTAGGTTTACACTAGAAATTATACCTGACTCGGAATCACCTTTTTGGCTTTAGAAGTCAATTCATTTTGATGTGTCCATTTAGGAAATGAACTTTCCTTCTTGGATCCAATACTTCTGCTTTGAATAGATTGAATGACATATTGTGAAGCTGTTTCTTACCTCACAGCTGGTAAAGTTTTGCATATGACAGATTGGGCTCCTTTTTATGATGCTTATTATTTCATTTCTTTAACTATCAAGTTTATTGACCATAAAAAATCTTTTAGGTCATTACCAATTTCACCATGACTTTTCTACACATCCAAAACATTTCTTACATACCCAGAACTCATTACTACAAGACTGGCCTCCTCAGTAAAGTGGTTACCATTACATTTCACAGATAAATAGGCTTGTATTTGAGTCTCATACAGATAGGCAGCTAGTCCAGATAGTCCATCCTTTCCTTTATAATTCATCTATAAATGGGTACATAGTGCATGTGTGTATACTCCATGTTAGTATGGTATGGGGAGAGAGGTCCTTTTGAACTTTCTTTCCCATCAATCAGATTTTCAACTTTTGAATGCTGCTAGCATTTATTATTTTGTCAGTTTGTTCCAATCATCTACAACCCTAAAACTTTCTTTTTTTCATGCTTTTTGATAAACTTGTTTTTACCTTCTTATTGTGCCCTGTGTTTGCCTTTTCACTGCATTTCACAAATCATTAGTTTCTTCACAATCCTTGTAATTCAGTTCTCTTTGTTGGCCTCCTCTGGAGCATCTCAGTTTAATATCTGTTCTCTAAATGTGATGATCAGACTTAGAAATGAACTCTATCTTCAGTTTGATCCATGCTCTGAATAATTTAACAAGCACTTCCTTAACATTGTACACCAGGGCCTCAGTTATGGCTGGGTTAATTTCATCAACACCTGTGTCAACTTAAATCTGTCATACATCGAACCACTGAAAACCAAGTTATGAGAGTGATTACATTCCTGACCATGATTTTTCTGTATCGAAGTCATGGAATGTACATGAAACATACATGAAACAGCTTAGACTAAGAACTATACCATATTCTCTTTTCATTTACTTGAGATAATATTTAACCTTGTGTCATGTTGGAAGCTTATGTTAAGTCAAACTGAATCACAAGTGTTCACTCATACTACATGTTCGTACATGCTACATCACAGAAAAAAGAAGAAAAAAAAAAGAGCTTGATTCATTTTTATGTATGATTCAAAATTAGATGCTTCTCTTCAGAATATTCTTATCTAATTCATATACTAATACTTGTTTAGATATTCATTAAAATAATGGAAAAAAAAAAGAGGACAAAGTTCATACATTTACATGCCAAACAAGTGAATGGGCTGAACCAGGGCATGTGAAGCGTCTGGGGTAAACCACGGAAAGGTCTGTGGGACCTAGATGTGGAAAGGGAGCTGTGGTTTCAGTGCATTACACATGACAGCTAGAGACTGAGTGTGAGCGAATGTGGCCATTTCGTCTGTCTCATGGTGCTACCTCGCTGGCGTGGGGGGGGTGGCGATGCTAATTCCTGTGGGATGAGGTGGCATCAGGAGTGGATGGGGGCGAGCAGGTGTGAATGTGTACATGTGTATATGCATATGTATGTGTATGTATGTATATATGTGTATGTTGGTATGTATATATATGTACTGTTCATATATGTGTAAGTATGTATATATGTGGGGGGATGGGTCTTTCTTTGTCTGTTTCTTGGCACTACTTCGCTGACGCGGGGAACAGCGATCAAGTATAATAAATATATGTTCATATGTCCAAAGAAGCGGCACTGGAGTTCTTTAGTTATGGAGATTCTATAGCTCATGTCATTGATTCTGTTGACCCCTATGTGAATTGTGTTTCCCTTGCTAGCTGCACATCCTATAAGTGCTTTTTTAATCAGAGAGGTACTAACTGTGTCAGAAATGGATTTCAGCACTAACTTCTACTGGCATATTGTTTATATGGTGATTGCTAAATCAGTTTAGTCTTTTTAAGGAAAGTGTAGATCTTGTAAGCTGATAATTTGTAACATGAGCAATGCATGGCTAGAGACACGTTTTTCTTGGAAAGACCATCATTTGATGCAGGACCTTGGGTTTCGACCTTCAGGTTCTTCACTTATTAAGAAGGTTCTTGAACCATCTCTCTTTTCACAGATGTCAAAGCTTTCACATACTGTCAAAGCTTATCCACTGGCTGCCCCTAACCCCTTATGGGTTCATTATGTTCTTGTCAAGCAGGCACACCTCTGTTTAAGGTGGAGGCCTATTCGTATCATCCTCTTCAGTTTCATGGAATATCTTGGGAACTTGCCTCAAGGTCTGTGAACTTTGCCAGTGTGCCACAATTCTCTTTTATCTCCTCTAAGGAAGTGTCTGAGCAGTTTCCTAGGACTTAAGATCCTTACCAAGTCATAGTAGACCATGGGTCCATATCCATCCATGTCTGTGGAGAATTTGGCCATGATTCTAAGGTTTCTTATGATGAAATAGTTCCAGGAGAGTCACTTTGAGAGACCACTTTAGTATGTGAAAAAGATTGAGCTTCCATTAACATTGAATTTTGATGTTTAGTCCTGGCTTGTTTGTTGTGCATCACTTCTTACCTGGAGGTTCCTATAAACTTGATTGATTTACAGGAAGCTTGGTTTTGGTTGATGGCAAATATTCTCCACCACAACCATTACCATGGAGGCAGAACATGTTTAATGCCAGACAATCTCTCACAGAGATAAGAGAGCTTGTCATGGTCTCTTTTAATGATATAACCAAAAACTCTAAGGGTGTCAAATTCGCCCTTGGGGAGAGAGAAAGGCTATTCTTTGACCTTTCCTATGGAGGATTTTCTGGTGGCTGATCTCGGGATGCTCAAGGGTCTATAGGATGTGGAATCTTTCATACAGATGTTAAAATCTGATATACTTTTTGGCATTTTAAAGCTATCTTTATGAATGAGAATGCCCAGTCTGTCTTAGACTCTTGCAGAATGTCTACTTAGTTAAAGGAAAGACAGATGCCCCTGTTTTGAAGTTGAACAGTATTTCGTCTGTCCTAGTTGAGAGACATTTAACGTACCTGTTGTTGATTCATCTTCCTTCCTGCATATTGTTCTGGAAGGCCTTCTCAAACATTCTGCAGATTTTTATGTTTGACAAATGCTGTTCCTCCTTTATGGAGAATTTGATTAAACTACAACTCATTGGGAAAGTTTTAGGGCATGCTTTGTAGCATCTTGCAGTTCCTTGTGAAGAGGCTCTTATGCTCCTTAAGATCTCAGCAGCAGTACAAACAGGCTGTGACCTCTTTGTAAGAGTGAGCAGGTGGAGTTATTGCAATTGCCACTTTTCTGTGACCCCTTTTTCCATATGATCTTAGTCTGAAAGGTCTCAGAGTTGGATCTTTTAGAACCATCAGTATGGAGAAAACCTTTTCATCAATCTGGTCTCTCTTACTTCTTCTTTGATGGAGATCCTATGAGTTGCAGGTTCTGTTTTTCTTATGCTTAAGGGGAATGATCCTTCAAAACATTCCTTTTGGGGCTGTTGACCTGGACTTTCAGGTAAGTTCTTGACACAATAGCTCTTGACCAGTTGGTGGTTGTCTCCAGTACTTTTTAAAGTCTTAGAAGTTCAACTCATGGGTTTTTCTGATGTTAAGAAAAAGTCTTCGTTGAGGTTGTGAAGCTTAATTACCCATATTAAGGGAGGGTTTTGGATACTTGGTATAGATGTTAAGGGAAAAGTCATTGAATCTGCTGTGGGTCCAGTTTTCTAACCACATTGCAAAATGTATGCTAGTACTTTCAGCTGAATTACTGGATAGTCGTCTTAGATTTAAAGGATTCCTCAGGGTGATGCCTTTGTGTGTATGTATAACTCACAAATTATGTCCAGAGTAATTTGGCCATACTCCCAAAATTTACATCTCCTAAAGTGATAGTTTTAGTGATTTATCCTTATGATGATTATCTGGTGATGGCCTCTTCAATGGAGTATTGTGCTAAACAGGGACTTTAGGTCATGGAGACATTTCAGAAGGTACATTTTACCATTAATCAGGTTAAACCCTGTTTAGTTTCCAGCCATATCTTTACATGATTGTCATTACAGTGGAATACTCAGATGGACTCACTCCATCTCCCCAAGAACAAAGTTAGGGTTAATGCAGATGCTGTAACTGTTTTACAGTCCCTGACCTTGGTTTTATGATGTCATTTGGAGTGTATGCTGAGAAAATTGAATTTTGCAGCCCTGTGCAGGACAGGGTGAGGCTGCAGGCTCAAAAGTTTTCCTTCTGGAAAAATGTTTTCTTTCCTGAAATAAACAGGGAATGGAGGTTCTTGGATCCCTAAGTTGCTGGACTGATATAGAAATAAGGCATTGACTTTGCTTGCAATATCTCTATAGTTTTGGATTGCTGCATCAAATCGAGTATGGGGTTGTCATTCATCATAGGGTCATGTAACTGCAGGTTCATGGGTAGGAGTTCAGGAATCCGGACATTTCAACAAAATCCTAGTCCAGACTGATACTTTGTTTTGAAACTATTGTGAGACAAGATTAGGTCCTTATCGCAAGTTTTTTGCAGCAATCCAAAATTACTGAAATAATGTTTTGAAACAGTTGAGAGAGAGGAAGCAAGATACAGTGTTTCTCTTTGTGGATGCGTGTGGTAGCATAAAGTAGTGATCACCGATCAGTTGATGAGAGGCTTGTTATTCATGCATTTGTTTGCTGGTGAGACAAAACACATGAATACAGTAATTGGAATGAAGATGGCAGAATAAATATGTATCGATTTTGTTATACCACCCTGCTGCATGAATCAAATATTGAATATCATCAGATGTTCAAAGACCATGACAAGTTAAATGGATTAGAATGTCCACGTAATTGCTTTATAAATTAGAGATTGTACCAAGAAGTAATTAATTTGGTGATGATATACTACCATATTTTTTTTCATACATAATTGCCATTTCCCATATTAGCGAGGTAGCGTTAAGAACAGAGGACTGAGCCATAGAGGGAATATCCTCACTTGGCCCCCTTCTCTGTTCCATCTTTTGGAAAAGTGAAAATAGGAGGGGAGGATTTCCAGCCCCCCAGTCCCACCCCATTTAGTTGCCTTTTACGACACGTAGGGAATACATGGGAAGTATTCTTTCTCCCCAATCCCCAGGGATAATACTTCTGTATGTGAAGGCTTATTTTGCCCTTTACATTCTGGTGTTTACTTTTTAAACAGCCAATATGTGCAGTTAATGTTTTTTCGGGTTCATGGCTAATTACAGTTAGAATGTGGACACAGCTGAAAAGACTTTTAAATTAATTGAATTATTGTATTTTACTCCTTGTTTTTTGAACGTCACATGTCTGGAACAAATGAACAAAGAAGAAATATGCCATGCAGACAATGATGAAAGATTAAGGTTTGAATTATTGAAATATAGAGATAAAAAAGAATCATTTATTTTTGAAACGCAATTTCAGAGAGTACTTAAAATGCTAATTTTTTGCAAGAGAAGTGCTTTTTCCTCAAAGAAGTGTGCATGGTTCAGATATGAATTACTTCTCGTTTTACTCCGAGCGAACAAGTCAAGAGGCGTCTGAAGCACTGATAACCATGTAGACGAGGTAAGCATATGGCGTAATCTCATAATAAATATAGTTATTTTTCTCACCCACAAGCTGAGATCCTCTACCTCGGGGATTTCAGCGTTCACCATCGGGAATGGTTGAATTCCTCCCATACGGACAGTGGAGGGATCGAAGCCCTCACATTCTCCATTCTCA
>JAYMFT010035050.1:0-30472 GCA_038088735.1 Panulirus argus
ATGAAGAAGTAGTCTTGGAGGAAAAAGGGATAAATGCTTCCATTCCCGCCAGAATAACCTCTGTTATGCGTTTGGCACAGACAGAAGCATCACCACATAAGAGACAGTAATTTACCCAAGGAAAGTCAGAAAAGAAGTTACTATCAACTTTCAGCAATTTCTCACTCATTCCTTTTCCTGCCACCTGTATGATGCTGCAGAAAGTGGAAAGTGGAGAGAAAACTATCTTCCTGTTTCATTCTACCTTCATTTAGATTAGTGTTATAATAACTTGTAGATAATCTCAACAGAGGCCGACAGGACTTTTATTATTTGTATTTTCTATGTACTATAATCATCTTTTTCCTTAACCTATCAGAGTAAGTACTATTGCTTGAAGCATCAACCTTTAGAAAGTTACTGGTTACTTAGTCTTTTAGAAAAGTAGATGAGAAGGTTCTGAACTTAAGCCAACTTTCACTCAACAAAATCAATCCAGTATGCAGTGTGTACATGCTGAACTCCTTGACTTATACTTAAACGAGAAAAAAACAATAAAAACAAGATTATGCACGTGTACAAAACACAGTGAACATAATACATATTAGAAAAGCATGGAATGGTGTATGCAAGGAATGTATGTGTGGACAGAGATAAGCAGAGACTTTGCTGTGGCTATTCCCATGTTGAAAGTTGTCAGAGGGAACAGGTGTCAGAACTAGAGTTTGATATAATATTATATTTTGTTTTATTAATCTTCAATTAAAACCATTTGTAATGACACGAGGTATGCAGGTAGTAGCTGGAAGGTAGCCAATGACTAGGGAGGTATATTACCACTACTACCCACCTGGGTATTTGGAGGGTTAGTGACGGTTGCATAGTGAACCAACACCTTAATGGTTGTGAAAGCTACACTCCTTTGACCCAGGCAGCTGTCTCTTCTTTCTGCCTCACCCACACATGGACTACTGGCATTCTGTCCAAAAACATACAATCTCTCCCTATACATAACTTTTGAAAACCCTTAAATCACACAACTCTATTCTTTGCAACTCTAGATTTTCTTGTGGTGAGCACTATGTGCAAGCCCTGCCTTTTAGCAAAATGGTGGGAGCAATAGTCAGAAGTAGTAGGTAAAAACATTTAGGCAGGAGCATTAGGTAGAAACATGAGGTACAAGTAATAGTAGGGACATTAGGCAGAAGCATTACGTAGTAGTCAGTAGAAACATTAAGCAGGAGCCTCTGAAAGCACTGCACCAGAGTTGCCATCTGCCACTGGCCTGCTAAGGGTGAGACACTAAAGGCTAATAAGCAGCAGTGGAGGTCATTAATTATGGAGACTCTATTGCTGTGGCCACCCCCTTTAGGGAGTTCCAGGTGGGAACAGGCATCAGATATACAGATAGATAGTAATGATATGGTAAGAGGGAAGTGTGATAATAAGAACATTATGGTTATATGGGATGCATCACCAAGAGGCAGTGGTTACAGTCATGGGACACAACACCAGGAGACAATGGTGACAGACATGGGACACAACACCAGGAGACAATAATGACAATAATCGAACGTAGCACCAAGAGGCAGTGGCGAAGAGGGTATGCTAAAATGGTTTGGAAATATATAGAGAATGAGAGTGGAGAGGTTGACAAAGAGTAAAAACAAGAGTATGGTTGAGAGAACTGACAAAGGTGTGCTGAATGCTTTGGACATATGGAGAAAATGAGTGATGAGAGACTGATAAGGAGAATATATGTGTCAGAAGTGGAGGGGAAAGAAGGGGGAGACTAAACTGGAGATGGGAGGATGGGAGTGAAAACAATCTTGAATGCTTGGGGCTCGAACATGAAGGAGGGTGAAAGGCATGCACAGGATAAGAGTGAATTGGAACAATTTGGGATGTGGGTGACATGCTGTTAATGAACTGAACCAAGACAAATGAAGCAGCCAGAGGAAACCACGGATAGGCCTATGGGGCCTGGTTGTGGATAGGACGCTGTGGTTTTAGTGCATTACACATGACAGCAAGAGAATGAATGCAAGCAAACGAGGCCTTTTCTTTGTCTGTTTCTGGCACCATTTTGCTAATGCAGGAAATGGTGAACAAGTTTGAGAGAAAGAAAGAGAAAAAACTAGTCATAGGGTCAGATAACCATACAATGAATAAATATAATACCTGAATAATGTATCATCAATTCATCAAAAAATACACACTATGTATATACATCAAAATAAACACCCTGAAGTACATACTTAAAAAAGGCATCTCTGAAGCCCTGCAGATTAAGAGGTTCATCCCGGGTGAAGAGTGCCACCTTCATGAGATTTATCACTTGCTGTGTCCTCCAAGTAAGGTGATCCTCACTCATCGCATTAGGGTGCATAATAAGATTCTTCAGGGTATGTGCTGCACAGCTTTGATCTAAGGGCTTCACATTCTCAATTTGCTGAAAAGAATGAAAATTTATCTACCTCTGTCAAAAGCACCCAATCCTGCATTCCAAGCAGGGTGGCACATGTTGAATTTTCATGATATATTTCAGTTTTTTTGCTTTGTTGAAGGCTCCAGTCACAGACAAAAGTGCACATCAACTTTTTCTCTTCTCAACAGTTGCTCCATTTATACAAGGGACTGATTCGTCCTTGCATGGAGTACTGTTCTCACGTTTGGGGTGGTTCTAGCTCTGTATCCTTACTTGACAGAGTCGAGTCGAAAGCGGTTTGACTTATAAACTGTCCCAAGCTAACTTCCACACTTGACCCCCTTGCCCTAAGCTGCAATGTTGGTTCACTTTCCCTCTTCTAAAGGTATTACTTTGGTTTCTGCTCCGAGAGCTGGCTGCTTGTGGGCCCCCACCACTAGCTAGACCATACAATACTCAGCAAGCTGCTGCGTCACATGATTATTGTGTGGCAATCAGCATCTCAGAGGTGTGCTGTTTTGATAACTGCTTCTTTCCCTACATGTCGAAGCCTTGGAACTCTCTACCTTCTCATGTCTCTCCTAAAAACTATGACCTGGCACATTTCATAGGACAAGTCTTTCACTTTCTCAAAATTTCATAAATACTTTCCCTTGTCCTTTCTTTTTCTGCTTCATAATTCTCTCTTTCTCTCTCTCTCTCTTTCAATTGGGGCCAAGCATTGATGTGGACTTTTTTCCATGACTGGAGCCTTCAACACAAAAACAAAAATATTCCTAGGACTTTATTCTACCAACCTGCCTGCCTTTCATAAATAATATACTGTACTTATCATTTGAAACACCAAGCCACTACATGAAATTTTTTTGTATTTCTTATTTTCAAAATCCCCTTAATTCTTTAAGATATCTATTCCAATGAATATTCATCTGGAATACGAGTCATACATAAATGGACAACAATGGTTCATCATATATTTCCTTAACAAATGTTTATGAAATATAAACATACACAAAAAATATATTACCTTTCTCATAATCTTAATCAAGATTTCTGTTACACCCTTGATGGTTGTGAAAGTGAAATGAGTTTTCATCTGTGCCAGCAACTTTGTTCCTGTTAGCTGATCAAATCGCACACTACCAGGAGGAAGTATGAGTGCCCTCACAACTGCTAACTGCACATCACTGTAACCAAAAATTGGAAAACTAATGAAAATATCAGTGGAATTATTATACAGAAAGACCAAAGCTGGGCTTGGTAGATGAAAGCAACTAAAATTTTTCTGAGTGGAAAGCCCATTGCATATGTAGTACTATGTTGATAATACTTACATAGTATCAAAACATTAATAAACACTACTGACATTTTCTTTCAATCCTGATCTGATGTTTCTCATATAGCAAGGTAGTGCCAAGAACAATGAAAGAATGGCCTTATTTGCTCAAACCCACTCTCTAGCTGTTATGTATATTGCACCAAAACCAGAGCCCTTTACCCACAGGAAAGCCCAACAGACCCTTCCAAAGTCTCTCCTGGCCACTTCATATGTCCTGGTTCAAACCTTGGACAGCATAGCATCCCCTATATACAGTAGCACATCGCTTTAATTCATTCTACTTCATGCATGCCTTTCACATCTTCTGCATGACCAGGCTTCAACAACTCAAAGACTTTCTCACTCCATCCTCCGATCTCCTCATTCTCCCTTTCTGCCTTGGTCCCTCCACTTCTGACATACATATCTTCTTAGTTGGTCTCTCTTCACTCATCCTCCCCATACATAAAAACCATTTAATTGTTCTTTGTTTAGCTCCCTCAATCACACTCAGCATACAGTTACACCCCTCTCTTACACAATCATTCTTCACAAACTCAACCTACCTCACACTACATATTCTTTCCAACTTTCATTTCAATGGTGTAGTGGTAAGTGTCACTGACCATGAGTCACCATAGGTCACTCAATATTGGGCCTAAATGGGTTCAAATCTTCAGTGCAGCAGTCAGCTTACACTTTCCCCTGTGGCCTGGTAAATAAATGGGTACCCGGTATATGGTAGGGTGTGTATATGTGCTTACATATGAAATAGTAAAGACATGTTACATACTGTTTATAGAAGATTGAGAGATGGAGCCATAAAACGGCAAAATTCTCTCCCAGCATCACACAAATAATAACTGCATCTGGGCTTTTCCATTATTTTGTATCTAAGACCCATGACTCACCCTTAAAAAGTACCAATGGGACTAATATATCATCAAACATACCAATCTTTTCCCACACAGACTATCAATGCACCAAGGATCTTTATCCCCTGACCCAACCCATGATTCTCTTCATCTCCCATAGTTTCATCTGTTGCTATGTCTACTACAGTTATCTGCACTTTCACTTCTGACAGGCTTTCTCCATTCAAACTCACCTAAACCAATATGTCTCTCTCCACTGTTAAACCTCAAAAACTTACTTTTATTCAGATTAACTCTCTAATTCCACCTTTCATACACTCTCCCTAACTTTGACACCAGCTTCTACAGTTTCTCACTTGAGTCTGCCATATAAATATGGAGTATACTCAAAAGATGTATATTCCCACAATACCTCAAAATTTCTCTTAATCAGTAACCTTTTTTTTTTTTTTTTTAAACAGACATGGAAGCCCAGTAGGGATAAACCTTGAATCAGTTGTGGGCCCAACTTTCCTGTCCACATTTGAAGAGTCCTAAGCTTTTTTAACTGAAGAGGGGCATGACTGATGCAAGATGTCAAACCCAACTCTAACTATTACATAAAATATATCAACAAGGTTTAAATACCCAGAAAAACTGAGGTGGAATGATATCATGCACTTCCCCAACCCATGCCCATGCCTTACTTTTTTTTTCATACTTGATCACTGTTTCCTGCATCATCACCAAGAAGAGATGTAGAAAGGCTTCATCTGCTCACAACCATTCTCTAGCTGCCATGTATAATGCAACTAAACCACAGCTCCCTATCCATAACAGGCCCCACAGATCTTTCCTTGGTTTCCACCAGACACTCCACATGCCCTCGTTCAGTCCACTGAGGCACATCGACCCAAGTAAACCTCATCCTTCTAATTCACTCTATTCCATGCACTCCTTTCACCCTCCTGCATGTTCAGGCCCCAATCACTCAAAATCTTTTTCAATTCGAATTTGGTCTCCCGCTTCCCCTTGTTGCCTCCACCTCCGACACATATATCCTCTTTGTCAACCTTTCCTCACTCATTCTCTCCATATCTTCAAGCCATTTCAATATGCCTTCCTCTGCTCTCTCAACCACACTCATTTTACTACCACACATCTCTCTTCCCCTTTCATTAATTACTCGAACAAACTAAATCACCACATATGGTCCTTAAATATTTCATTTCCAACACATCCACACTCCTCCATACAACCCTATCCATAGCCCATGTCTTGCAACCATATATTATTGTTGGAGCTACTATTCCTTCAAACATATCCATTTTTGCCCTCCGAGAAAACGTTCTCTCTTTCCACATATTCTTCATCGCTAACAGAACCTTTGCCTTTTCCCTCACCCTATGACTCACTTCTGCTTCCATTGTTCTATTTGCAGCCTAGTCCACTCCCAAACATCTAAAACATTTCACTTCCTCCAATTTTTCTCCATTCAGATTCTCATCCCAACTAACTTGTCCCTCAACCCTGCTGAACCTTGCTCTTATTCACATTTACTCTCTTCTCCTTTCATACATTTTTCCAAACTCAGTCACCAACTTCTGCTGTTTCTCATTCAAATCAGCCACCAGTATTGTATCATTGGCAAACAACAATAGACTCACTTCCCAGGCCTTCTCATCCCCAACAGACTGCATACTCACACCTCTCTCCAAAACTCTGGCATTTACCTCCCTAACCACCCCATCCATAAATAAATTAAACAACCACGGTGACATCACACACCCTACTGCAGATTGACTTTCACTGGGAACCAATCACTCTCCTTCCTTCCTTCCTACTCGTACAAATGCCTTACTCCCTTGATAAAAACTTCTCACAGCTTCTTATTATTATTATTATTATCATCATTATCATTATCATCATCATCATCATTATCATCATTTTTGCCACCTGAGGACCCCTTAAAGAAAAGGTCTTGGTGTTAACCTGGGACCCTTTTCTCCGGGACCTCTGTAGGTGCATGGCTGTGCTACACTCTGCAGGAGGGAAACATGGATTTCCCTGAAGTGGGTTCTGTTTCTTTGTGTGCCCTCTTTCTGGGGTTGCTGGATACACAAATCAAATGGCAGTAGTGCATGAAGGTTTAAATATCTATGGCAAGGTTTAGATATCTATGTGACAATGTGCTTAAATGGCTGGGGATGTTTACATGGCTTTTAACAGGTGTTTTTCAATATTTCAAATCTGCTAAAAAATACTGTCAGCGGGAGATGACTTTCTGGAAGTCCACTATCCTAAGAATGTTGAATCCTACCTCAACTCCCACATCCTCAGACATCTTGAACCTCACAAATCTTCTCTCTGATCACTAGTATGGCTTCCACTGGTGATATTATTTCCTATCTTATTAATGTCCGGTCACCATCCCTGAAAGATTTTTGGAAAGCCTTACGTAGTTGCCCTTGACATATCCAAAGCTTTTGACATGGTTTGGCATCAAGTTCTCATCTCTAAGCTCCCATCTTTTGGCTTCCCTCCCTCACTTAGCTCTCTCATATCTAGCTTGCCCTCTAGCCGATCAATCTCCATGGTTGTTGATGGATCAACCTCTACCCCTTTTTCCATCAAAAGCAGTGTTCCTCAAGGTTCAGTCCTGTCTCTTACACTTTTTCTCCTTATCAACGATTCCCTTTCTGCTACAAATAACCAAATGCACTCATGTGCTGACGACTCAACACTGTATTCCTCCACAATCTTCAATTATGTTCCATCTTCTCTCATGAGATTTACATCTTGTCTTGATGCAACTTCCTCAATAAACTCATACTAGGACAGCATATCTCATTCTGCTAGATGAAAGTTTGATATGTTTTATGCCTCCACGACCCAGTCTCTACCCAGCTCTCTGTTAAAAATTCCTCACAAATTTCCTTTTGCTTTTGATGGTTCAGTAATTCCACCTCATGACTAAGTGAAGATACTTGGTATTACCATAACATCTACTCTATCTTGGAAACCCCTCATTACAGAAATAGTTAAGTCTGCTTCTAAGAAACTGGAAACCCTTTTTAGATGTAAAAATTTCTTTCCTTCTGAATAGTTGCTCAGTTTATAAAAAAGGATTAATTCATCCATCATTGGACTGCTCTCACATCTACGGTGGTTCTAGCTCTGCAACTGTACTTGACAGAGTTGAGTTGAAAGCAGTTCGACTCATAAACTCTCCAAAGCTAACTTCAAAACTTGACCTGCTTGCCCTGCACTGCACTGCTGGTTTACTTTCCCTCTTTTATATATATTATTTTTGCTCCCAAAACTGGCTGCTTGTGTGCTCCCTCCAACAGCTAGACCCAGCAATACTCAGCAAGCTGCTGCATCATACAATTACTGTGCGGCCATTGGCAATTTAAGGATGGGCCTTTTTGATGTTTCTTTCAATACACCTAGAAACTTTGGAACTTTCTGCCTTCTCATGTCTTTCCCAACGCCTATGGCTGGGCATATCTTAAAAGACAGGTTTTTCACTTCCTCCAAAATTTGCAAATACTTTCCTTGTCTCTTCTTTTTTCCTTTCATTAACCTCCCTATATTTCTATCAGGGGCCAGCCTTGATGTGGACTTTTGCTCATGAGAAAAAAAAAAAAAAAAAAAAAAAAAAAAAAAAAAACTCACAAGAAATTATATAAACACTAACATATTAAAAAAATTTGTAAAAGAAGAAAAAGATACTGATCTATAACAGCCAACTGACTGTAACTCAAGAAGATACACATGTTAAAGATGCATCCCCAAGATTTTATAAGCTCTAGTCAACTGTGACCAGGTGAGATGGTGATGTCAACCTTAAGGCACTCACAGATTGGCTTAGAGTAAACCCCATTAATCAAACAAAAGCTTTGGTAATACAAAGATCAACCAAAAATGGTAATTGAAGAACAGCTTCCTCACCAATGCTGTGAGGGAAGGAATTATCTTGACCTAATATTCCACACTGATTATCTCATTCTCACAGGACAGACTGTAGAGGGAAGAAAGCATATCACTATCAACCTCTGAGAAAAAAATTTTTAAATGAATTCATCATGTCACTGCCATGTTACAGCACAATACAAATAATAAAAACAATAAAGCACTCCTTTAACTTTACCTATCTTTAGCTCCATCCTCATAACACTTGAGAGAACTTGAGAAAAGAATGAATTAAATAATTTGGCAATATCAAACCAGCATGAAGACAGTGATACATACCTGCTTTCATCTTGGTTTGCAGTAACCAACTGCAGCAATGCTGATGCAAGACCTCGAGCAGCATAGCTTAAATCCTTATCATGTCTGGAAACAGTGGTAAGCAAAACAGAAATGACCGGGTCAGACACCACAGCAGCCACCTCTGATCCTGTTTTCAGCTTTGGAAGTATTAACTGTAACAAAACATAGAGTCTCAGTAAATAAATATAACACAAGATGCATTTTCATTTTAATCATAAATACCAATATCAACAGCAGCAGTCTCATCCCATCCAAGCCATTTCATAACCACCCAACAACATTCATGCAGGCATGAAAAGCTCAATGTAGGCATACACTTCAGCCCCCTGTCCTTACAGATCCCCCTATCCCCTAAGAAACATCATGAAACACATTCACAATGAAATGATGAACAAATCACAACCCTTCCACCAAATCAATTTTGAACTCCAATCAAGATGACATGGACCCATTTGAACCTACATTCACTCTCCAGACAAACGTGGATCATACTTACATGTTTGCTCTCTTGATATCACCCATCTCTAAATCAATACAATCACTGATTCAAATTATCAAAGAACCCCTCATTTCCAAGATGCAATTTCCATGCTGAAGACACTAATCCTCCCCAGACAAACATACATCATTACACTTCATGATCTGTAATCCTGGCATGTGGATAAGGCTGATATATGACTACAACAAAGCCCCATAAAACAGGGTCTATGACTGGAAGGTATATGGTTCAATATCTGAGTATACCAAAGAATCTCTCAAGCTTGCACGATGTACCACAAGGAGAGAAAAAGGGTTTCAGGGATCCTAAAAGAAAAAATTATATGTTCTTGATAATCTTTGGTGAGATCAAGGAAATCCATGGGAGTTTTCACTAAACATAAAGGATGTTGTTCCAACTGGGAAGTCCTCCAAAAATCTATGAGAGGTTTATTTTTAAATCAAAAGTTTAATTTTTGGCCAGGAACTTCATATTTCATTAACATCAACCCATACAAGTTCATTATCAAAAGAATTCTTGTGCCTGAACATTCTATGAATCTCAGTAAAATCTTCTCCCTGAACCTAGGACTATACTAAAAAGTTTTTATTTCTATCTTTTTTGGGGAGCCATGCTACCCATGAAGATCTTAGACTGTAAAACATTTAGGTCCCTGGAAAAACCCCACTTTGGCTGTGGCGAAGTAGCAGCTAGTCTCCTCAAAAAATAAGGATCCAAGCAATAAGGGCCAGAGAAATTAGTGCCAAAGCCTAGCAATAACAGTTGTTGCAGTGCAGTCTTGTAAAAAGTGATAGTGTACCAGCTTTAACCTCATCATGTAAAAGGCCCAAGAAAAATTCTGAACATAGAGTTTCAGTCACACATGATTAGTTACATTCTTCTATAAAGGTTTGAAATGACTTCCAGACTGATTGGTTCTGTCTATAATAGGATGGACAAATGTTATGTATGGAATCAACTGCTGAGTGTCCCCTAACATTTGTCCATACAGGCAGTCTCTGTAAAATGTAGCCCCAATAAATACTTTTCCAATTTAATGCCCTCTAATGATCAAAGAAAAGATTTGCTCTTGTGAAAAAGTTCCATTTTCAAGTCATTAAAGTCATGAAGTTGTGACATCAATTTTGAACTAGGCACCAATCAAATAACCCTCTGCCATGATGTAAACATAACATCAGTTGTGCCCACACTGTGCCACCTTTGAGCTCCTTGCATTGCCATTGTGTCTGTGTGAAGTACGTTCTCAGCCACATTCTTATCATGATTTACATCTGTATTCAACCAATAGGTAGTCAAAAATGCCCAGTAAAAGTGAGAAGCATGAACCCTGTTCTTGTAAGAAATGAGGATAAAGAATTATCCTCTATATGAAATTATATGTTTTGAACTGATTATACACCGATGAATGAGCAATGGACATTGAGAAAGTGCTTGACTTACCTCCCATGGAAATGTCATAATGAATGTGACAAACTTTCCAGTTTATCAATGAATCATTGGCTATTTTCAGTAAGGATGATCCTTCGTAAAACTGTATTTCCCAAGCTGATGGCTTATGCCATTAATTGTTCATTCATGTTCAGAAGAAAGGAAAGTCAATCTAACTGTTTTTAGGTAAATTCTTCAAAATCAAGCTAAAACAAGTGTCTACACACTCAGCTTCACCCAAAAGTTTACCTACAAAATCATCCACAGATGACCCTACCTTTCTTTCCACCTAACTCTGCCACTGCTCATCCACCTCAACCAAATTCTGCAAGCAAGATTCACAAACCATATCTGATAAGTGTTCAACCTATTAATACTGCACTTTTTATGATAACATTTATGTAAGAACATGTATTATACAGCACTAAACATAAAATCACTTTCTTTTAATTATTAAAAATTTGCCCATTTTAGTTAGGCCCTAAAAATATAATTAGCCTTTATACACAGGTTCCCACAGGAAAAATGGATTTACTTAAAGTCATTCCACTTAGCGTAGAGCTGTTTGGAAACACAAACCCTGCCAGCCGGTACATTCATTTGAGAAAATCTAAATGCAAAGATTCCAAAACCAATGGATTTAAGGATAGGAGGTTCCTTTTGGGTGTTAGAGATCTCTTAGTAAGTCAAGACGAGTCAAACATGAAAATCTACAAAAAAACAGCACCAACCTCCTGCATCAAGGCTCCTTTTCCTAATTTGAAGCTGCTAAAATAACTATATATAAAAAAAGAAGTTTGCATGGGAAGACCTCTCCTCAAATATTTTACAGGAGGAAAGATATATTTGTGTCCAAACATTCAAGTCCCTGTTCATGGGAATGATTCCTGCCACCTCTGAAAGCACATATCTGTGTCCAAACATCAAAGTCTCTGGTTACAGGAATGACTCCTACCAACTCTGCATCAAACATGAAAGATATATAAGCTTGTAGCAGAGCACTGGTCTAGGTGGCAAACAGGTCTACTCCAGAATCCATTATTAAAGAGGGAATCCACAGCTTTTGGTGAATTTTTCAGCAACAGTAAAATGTTTTCTATCTTTTTCCATCAGAGGTGAAGTAGGTTGAAGTCCCACAGGAAGATAATGTTTAAACTGGGCATGTTTTTAGTTTCTTATCTGTTCTGCAAACTATTGTAGCTTTGCAATAAGTGGCTTATGGACAACTGCAATAACTTGCCACCAACTACATCCTCTACTGTACACTGTTTGAGTTCAGTTGCTATAAGAGAATCCTGAACATACAACTAAACTCCTTTGAAGAGAATCCTGAACATGCTAATCAACTCCTTATGTTCTTTCCTTCCTGTCATTACTGTATAAGTTGTAATCTGGGATCTAAACCTCAATAATGATATGTTCTTTTACGAAAGTTTCTATGAATGCTAAAAATGTTGCATTTCATTCTGCCAGCAAGCCACTTATGAAGGGTAGTTTGTTAGTTTTGTGTGATATGAGTCCCAGCACACTGGCATTAATGAAGGATTGTTATATGTCTTGGTCCAAGAAAAGTATTGTGAGGCTTGTAATGGCTTCAAACTTTGAGAAGAGCATAAAGACAAATATGTGTCCTTAACAATGGATGAGGCACAAGTCTTGAAATAAAATTCTGCATTAATTGCATATCAGTCCAGAAGAGGAAATTTTGCCCCCTTTTTTCCCTGATGAATTTTTGGCAACTGTGTATGGGAGTCAGTCATTATATGTCTGACAACTTCCTTGGCATCTCTACGGAGAACAGACAGAACTGCCTTTTTAGAATAAAAATTTCCAAGCTTTGGTAAACTGAAGGCTCCCAGCCTTTAAGACCATAGGAGCACTGATCATACTGCCTATAGGTACACCAACACCAAAATATCAGGCACAAAACAAATTGTTACACATAACTGTTTGACCTATGCCCTTAAGTTGTTTTAAACAACCCCAGGGTTCTAATTAGTGTTGTTCCACCAACTAAAATGTTCCAGACACCCCCACCTAATAAACTCAAGCTTTTAAGCAGAGAGGGGGATCAAAAACATAGCAGTGAGAAGGTAAGGTCAGGAGGAAGCAAAACTTACAAAACTGTTAACAGCCACACTGACTGAAAGCACTGCAAGGCTAACAGCCAATCAATTTACACCAAAGAAAGAGAAAAGAAAAAACTTACAAAGCTCTATACAAGTGTTTCTTAGCCAGATTTGCCCAGTGACCCTCGCATCTGAGGCTTCATTCACCATGACCCCCTATAATCCCTACAGTTGTAACCAGAAAGAGGCATGGGGATTCATTTTTGCTCACATATAACTACTACAGTGGCAAAGAAAAAAAAATCTGTAGTCAATGACATTCTTATTTCTTTTATGTACAAATGAACATTCAGGGTCAATTCATACTTTAAAGCAAATGCATCTTTTGTTTTTTCAATGATGAGAGCTTGTGACTCCCTAAGGGATAATGACCCAACTTTTCAAATACTGGACTAGACACATGATAACACTATAAAGGAATGCCATTCCATGATGAAGAGTAAAAGCTGTAGAAAGGAAAACCCTAGAGTCCATGTCACTATGAGATTCACTAACAATTTCTGGGAAACACAGGAAACCTGAATCACCAAACTAAGTACAAAGAATATATCATTAAACTCAACTACAGCATTTCTCACTTCTGTTCCTCCACTATATTTCAAACTTCAACATTCAGATCTCAAATTGTGGCAATTTGCTTTTTTCATATTAATATAATATTTTCCTTCTACTACTCTGCAAAGTACTTATCAAAGATTTAATAATATCTATTTTAACTGAGGGAGAGGAGTTTAATAGAGATTAGAAACTTATCTGCTCTCATTAAACATTCGTTTCACAAATTCTTGGAGGGTTATGAAAACCAACTTCAAAACCTACTGGGAGTCTTCTATATTTTCTTTTCACTGTACCAAACAGAGTATATGGAAAAACATGACCCATTCATGGGCATCTCAAATGACAGTACAAGGCATGAGAATAAAGTATAAAGGAAGAATTACAATGAGCTTCTTTGGTGTTTGTAAGACCAACAAAAGGTTACAGAATGTGAAAAAACAAAAGGATACAAATTCAATAGCTTCACCTTTCAACGAAAGAGGGAAGTATCATAGCAGTCAATCCTAAGTACTAGTTTCAAAATTGGAGCTACAGGAAGCAGCAGCATTAAGCATGTTGCTAGTCCAGGTCATATGGGTTGGTACATACACCAGACAGCTCACAAGGGAAGTAGCTGAAATAATACCTCCAAAGCATATAGGGGAGCAGCATCACAATGAATGGAAATGGTGACACCATGAGACTGAATAAGGGAGAGAGCTCCTGATGCCACTCTAAGAGAAATGTGGAAAAGAGCAACAATAGATATGGTGAAAGCAGCATTCTTGTACCTTTTCTTGTACATCATAAATTCACTCACAGTTCAAAGTAATTTACAATTCTGATATAAAAGTTCCAAAAATGTGCAACATCAAAGGCCAAAACTACGATATAATTACCTGTAAAACATGGAACAGCAGCTGCAGTCTGCTAGGAGAGGGAGACTCCAAATATGGTGCTAGTCCACTCATCCAAAACTTTACCAAAGGAGAATTTGCTCTATCATCATAAGATGCAAGACTGGACACAACTTCCTCCAGTAGCGGATGAACCTTAGGCAAATCTGCAGCCGTTTGCTGAAAAATATTCAGGACTCAGTCAAAATTGCGGACTAAGTTAAAATTGCAAGATTAGCAATATTCATGCTGTACATTAGCTATAACCTTACTGCACACATACTTCCACATTAAATAGAGTAATAATAAAGAGATACATTCCAAAAGATTTGAAAATAGTTTGATATTGTTGGCACGGTAAAAAAGATGCCAAAAACACAGTCATCTTAGATGTAAGGAAAAAAGAAGAGTAAGAGAAAAGGAATGTGGGAGAAATGTTTGTATGCTTGACTCTTAAAGAAAGAAAGGTTATAAGAAGAAAATGAAAGAAAGAGAAGAATTTCACAGCTTTGCTGTTTGAGGAATGAAGAAGGTATCATAAACAGTCAATCTTCACAAGGTCTATCTCCACACAAAAACCATGGGAAGCAGCAGCCATCACCATGCTACAGGTCCAGACTACTGTGGCTGGGACACATGCAGACAGCTCATAAAAGAGGTGGCCAAAAAATACCCATAGATCAGAGAGAAAGCAGCACATCACAGTATATGGAAATGGAGGGCTAAAGAAAGGTGACAGTAGAAGAGTTAGTAAGGTGTATGGCTTTTGATATGACGAAGAGAGAGGTGGAAGAAGAACCTGCCCAGAAGTGTAAGTACTTACAGATACTGGGGTGAATGAGACCCCTGTAGACATGGGAGACCTGCTCACAAGAAACCATCAGGTTTTGGGAAGCAGATTCTATGATGCTCATTATAGGATTTCAAGTAAAGAATAGAGGATATGGTTATACTTAACATGAGTACATTACTGCAGGGGTGAATCAAAATATTTTCAAGGCTCTTACCACAAAAAAATGAGATACTGAAAGAGATATATAGAGAAATCACGTTTCTTTCAATGGTGCATTCAACTAAGTACCCGCATTCCTATTCATAGATCTTCCACAGGTTTGGATTAAGACAAAAATTAATCAGTGCAGATTCTTCAAACCAAACACCTCATTCACACATCATTTACATCATCTACAGCTGACTTCACGTATTTGACAATCACTGTAGTAAAGTCAATGATGTTTGAAGTACTACATCTACTATCATAATTAATACTGGAATTGTTACCACTACTACCATATTATTCCCTCTCATTCTGAAGCTGTGCATGTCACCACCCTTCCAATCACCACTCTCCAATACAACTCATCAGGTATACTAAACAAACTTATACTTCTGTAATTTGAGTATTCACCTGTGTCCCCCTAGCCCTTACACAATGACAGTTTTCAGGCATTCTGCCACTTCAGGCACCTTACCTTGCACCATATATATACTGAAAATTACAATGTCACCTCCTTTCCTGAGAAATTCAAGTGTAATCCCATCCAATCCAGCCACTATGCCAAACTTCATCTTAAGCAAGGTCTTTACCACTTCTTTTCATTAAACTACTTGCCGTGACTCTTTTGCTTTGCACATCTCCACACCTTAAGCATCCCACATCTGCCACACTATCACTGAACACACTCAACAGTTCCTCAATATGTTCACCCAACACCCTCTTCAGCTCTTCTTTTCCAATTATCACTTCCCCATTTGTCCCCCTTCATTAATGCTCCTGTTTTTTTGTTCTCCACAAACCAATCACCTCCTTGCAAAACACATTCTTATCCTCCCTTAAGTATGCCAGTACTTTCTCACCCCAGTCCTAATGTGTCCTCTTTTTCAACCCCTGCCCCTTCCTCTTGATCTGTCACTTCTTTCTGTATATCTCATCACTCACATTCCTTCCCAGCAGGTAATGCCCTCATTAAAAACTTCCTCATTCCACTACTCACTACTCTTTCTCACATACCTTTATCCCACTTTCTCCATACCCAACATTTCTCCCATACATGTAAATACTGCTTCCCTAAATAAATGCCATTCCTCACCCACTCCCCTAGTTTTGTTTGCTTTCACCTTCTGCCATTCTTTACCCAGTTTCTCCAAGCATCGCCTCTCACAGACATCTTTTCCAAGCCCTCTTCTTTTTACCACCCTCCTCCCACCCATATCATTTTCTCTTTTCCAAAAGCTCTTAAAAAACTTCACCCTTGCCTTCATAAAGAAGTGATCAGACATTACACCAGCTGCCCCTCACAGCATACATACAACCAACATCTCTCTTTAGTATGCCCATCAGTTACTACATAATTCAATAATGCCTGTAAACCATTAACCCCACTTATTTATCCATACTTATGTATGTACCATTCTTCTAAATCAGGTATTCCCAAGCACAAGAGAAAATCTATAATCATGTATGAATTAATCATGATCTTTAACATACCATGACAAGATGACCTAATGCACGATAATTCTTTGGGATTAATGTTGACATGAGCCACACAGGGGTCTTCTGTTTGTAAGTCTTCAGCAATATTAGACGCAACCACAGCAAACAAGGAGTCAGCTCTTCCACTGGTTTAGACACCTCATTCTCAAGGTGGTTTAAGACATCTTTGTACATAACAGCTCCCTCACACTGAAATTTACGAAAAATGGTGAGTACAAGACATTTTCTCACATAAATGTTAGGTTTCTCATATACATCTGCCATTACTACAGTGTCATACTCAAGGAGTATGTAGTAAACTACCTAACAAATTTGGCGATCATGTTTTCACATGGTCTTCAAGAATGAGCAATATGGATGATATAAGGGGATATAAGGGCCAAAAGAGGTGTATGCATAATGCAGCAATTAAAACTGCAAAGAAAGGTAATAAGGAGACTCTTCAAGACTGACCTTTCAAAAAAAGTGAAAATAAAGACATAAATACAATAACATACGATTTGCTTAACAGAAACTGAATAAACTTTCAGGAAACTCTAACATTACAAGTGTACTACCTGAAACATTAAAATAAGAAACTAGGATTTGGATGGAAGTGAAAACTGAATCTTCTTTAAAGACCAGGTCTTGAAAGAATATAAACAAGGTCAAAAGAAATAGAAAAAAGGAAAGAACATAAAAAATTTTAGAGAAAGTGGAAAATTTGTCTTTTAAAACAGAGAAGGTTGTAGCTGATAAGAATGACTTGAAAAGGTAAAGCTGCAATGTAATGAAGAAATGGACATAAAAAACAGTCTAACCTCAAACTTGATAACAATCCTACGGTAAATATATGATTTAGTGGCTCAGCAAGTACTGCACAGACTGACTAATTGCCAAGGCATATTAGCAACCAGTTTCTGGGAGCATAAACCAAAGTCACAGCACACCTGCCTACTTACAATTATCTATCTATTCAATCTATCTATATCTCTGATGCATGTTCCATTCTGGAACTCCCTTAGAGGAGTGGGCATGGCAACAGAGTCTCTATAACTAGAAAACTCCAATGCTGCTTCTTAGCCTTTAGTGCCTCACTCTTAACAGGCCACTGGCATAGGGTAAGTCTAATGCAAAGTTTGCAGAGGCTCCTACCTAATGTTCCTACTGATTACTTCTACCTAATACTCCTGCCTTATGTCCCTATCTACTACTTCTATCACATGTTTCTACTTAATGTTCCTACTTACTAATTCCATCTACAGCTCCCACCATTTTACTTAAAGGAAGGGTTAGCTCAGAGAACTCATCACAAGAATATCTAGAATTATGAAGAATGAGCTATGTAGGTTGTGTTGTCAAGTAGTATGTATGACAAGGAGAGACTGTATATTTGTGGACAGAATATTACTAGTCCACATGTGTGTGAGGCAGAAAGAAAAGACAGCTACCTGGGTCAGAGGAGTGCAACTTGACAACATCTGAAGTGCTGGCTCACTATGCAGCCGTCACTAACCCTCCCGATACCCAGGCAAGTGGAACTGGTGATATACCAACTGGGTTGCTGGCAATCTACCAACTACTACTACAAATACCTAAAATGAGATTTTGCAAAGTGGCAGGAAGTAGCAGTTGTGCAAGAAGAGAAAGTTAGGTTTTGAGGTCAAATCGAGAGGGCTTAAAAGTCAAAATTCTCTAGACGACATTGCCAAGTACACATGTGCTGCTAGGATACCAGGCATAAATGGATTAATTTCTCAGAGGAGTATAATTAACAGTATCTGAACAAGATATCCAGCTCTTTAGTAGAAGACCTAGCTACTTTCATAATAAGGAACTTCCAAGGCATGTTACACATTACTGTGATACTAAGTAGGCTTATTGTGCTGAGAAGTTGATATAAAGTTACTGAAGGAGATGGGGAATTTATAAGCAAACTTAGAGAAAGAAGTACGAAGGATTAGGTTTTCAAATCATTAAATCTAACAAAGTTATGTCTGCTTCTCTGAGAAGTTTTCTCTAAGCTTAAGTGTATGGAAGTCCTTGTGGTAACCTTCTCTGCACCCAATCCCTCCCTGATTCTCCTTCCTTCCCTGGATGTGGGATTGTCCTGTTTGGAAACAGGTAAAAAAAAAATTTAGTGATAAAAATTGAAGAAACATATTGCAAATCAAAGAATGAAGTCTTGGAAGATGCTAAACATATATATGTATTTCTTCATACTTGATCGCTGCTTCCCACAACAGGAGGTAATGCTAGAAACAGACAAAGAAAGGCCTCATCTGTTGACATCCATTCTACAGCTGTCATGTGTAATGCATGAAAACCACAGCTCCCTATCCACATCCAGGCCCTACAGACCTTTCCATGGTTTATCCTGGATGCTTAACATGCCCTGGTTCAGTCCATTGACAGCACTTTGACCCCACTACACCACATTGTTCTGATTCACTCTATCCTGTGCACGCCTTTCATCCTTCAGCATGTTCAGGCCCAATCACCCAAAATCTTTTTCATCTCATCTTTCCTTCTCCAATTCGGTCTCCTGGTTCTCCGTTCCCTCCACTTCTGGAGCATGTCTTCTATGTCAACCTATCTTCACTCACTCTCTCCAACTGTCCAAACCAATTCAACACACCCTCTTCTGGTCTCACAACCATACTCTTTTAATTACCACACATTTCTCTTACCCTTTCATTACTTACTTGATCAAACCACCTCACACCACATATCATCCTCAAACATTTCATTTCCAAAACATACACCCTCCTCTTCACAACCTTATCTACAGCCCATGCTTCACATACATATAATATTGTTGGGACCACAATTCCTTCATACAAATCCACTTTTGCCCTTCCAGGTGAAGTTCTCTCTTTCCACACATTCTTCAGCTATACCAGAACCTCTGCCCCCTTCCCCATCCTATGACTCACCTCCGCTTCCATGATTCCATTCGCTGCCATGTCCACCCCCACATATTCAAAACACTTCACTTCATCCAACTTTTCTATATTCAATGTCACACCCAAACCAACCTGTCTCCAACCCTACTGATAACACTGCTTTTATTCACATTTACTTCCAAATTTCTCCTTTCACACACTCTTCCAAACTCAGTCACCAGCTTCTGCAGTTTCTCACTCGAATCTGCCATCAGTGCTGTATCATCAGCAAACAACAAGTGACTCACTTCCCATGCCTTCTCATCATCCAAAGAATGCATCTTCGCCCCCTTCTCTGAGGCTCCTGCATTTACCTACCTCACCATCCCATCCATAAACAAACTGAACAACATGGTGACATCACATATCCCTGCCGCACATCAACCTTCACTTGGAACAATTCACTCTCCTTTCTTCCTACTCATACACAAGCCTTACACCTTTGATAAAAAATCTAACTGCTTCTAGTAACTTTCCTCCCACACCATATATATTGTAAAGGCCTTCTACAAAGCATCCCTATCAACCCAACATATGTCTTCTCCAGATCCATTACTTTCACATACAAATCCATCTGTTTTTCTAAGTACTTCATAAACATACTCTTTAAAACAAACATCTGATCCAAACTTACTCTACCACTTCTGAAACCACATTGCTCCTCCTTAGTTTGATGCTCTGTATATGTCGTCACACTTTTAGTCAATACCCTCACACAACTTAACAAGTATACTCAACAAAGTAAAACCTCTGCAGCTTGAACATTCACATTTATCCCCCTTGCCTTTATGCAATGGCACTATACATGCATTCTACCAATCCCTACGTGCCTTACCATGATCCATACATACAGTGAAAATCCTTACCCACCAATCAACAACATAGTCACCCCCTTTCTTAATAAATTCAACTGAAATACCATCCACTCCAGGCTGCCTTGCTGCATTTCATTTGGCACAAGGCTTTCACTACCTCTTCTCTCTTACACCAAAACACTCTCCATGACTCTTGCACTTTGCATACCATCCCAACCCTACACTGGCAACTCTATCATCAAACATATTTAACAATTCTTCAAAATACTCCCTCCATCCCCTCCTTGCTTCATCATTAACTGTTGACTTTTCACCTTTTGCCCCTTTCACCAAAGTTCCCATCTGCTGTCTTAGTCTTTCACACATTATCTGCCTCCTTCCAAAACATCTTATTCTCCCTAAAGTTTACTGATGCTTGCTTATCCCAACTCTCACTTAACCTCTTTTTCGACCCTTGCACCTTCCTCTTGACATCCTGCCACTTTCTGTTATATCTCCCAATCATTTATACTCCTTCCCTGTAAGTACCATCCAAATGCCTCTCTTTTCTCTTTCACGAGCAACTTTACTTCTTCATCCCACCACTCATTACCCTTTCTAATTTGCCCACCTCCCACCTTTTGCATGCCACACATATCTCTTGCATATGCCACCACTACTTCCCTACACACCTCCCATTCCTCACCATTCCCTTTGCTTCATTCACTCTCATCTTTTGCCATTCTAACCTCAATCTATCCTGGTATTTCTTTGCAAAAGTCTCTTTTTCAAGCTCACTTACTCTCACCACTCCCTTCTCACTGATATTATTTCTTTCTTTCTGAAAACCTCTACAAATACATGCTTGCCTCAAGAAGATAGTGATTAGACATCATACCAGCTGCCCCTCTCAGCTAATTTACATCCAAAAGTCTTTCTTTCACATGCCTATCAATTAAAGTGTAATACAATAAAGCCCGCTGACCATCTTTCCTACTCATATATTTGTGTATGTCCCTCTTATTAAACCAGGTATTATTAGTCATCAGTCCTTTTTCAGAACAAGACTCCACAAGCTGTTCACCACTTCCATTCATAACACTGAACACCACATGCCCCTTAATTATACCTTCAACTGTCACATTACTCACCTTTGCATTCTAAACACCCATCACTAATACCTGGTCTCTTCCATCAAAACCACTGAAACACTCACTCAGCTGCTCTCAAAGCACTTGCCTCTCATGATCTTTCTTCTCATGGTTGGGTGCATAAGCACTAATAATCACCGATCTCTCATCACTGTCAGCCATTTTTACCCATGTCAGTCTAGAATTCACTTCCTTACATGTTTTCAAACACTCACAATTCCTGTTTCAGCTGTACAACTCCTTCCTTAGCATTTGTCCTCTCATCAACCCTTCACTTTACTCCTAAGACATTTCCAAACCATTCTTCACCTTTAGCCTTGAGCTTTGTTTCACTCAGAGCCAAAACATCCAGGTTTCTTTACTCAAACATATGACCTATCTCTCCTCTCTTCTTATCTAGGTTACATCCACACACATTCACACACCCCAGCTTGAGCCTTCAAGGATGATGAGCACTCCATATTTTGCTCCTTCTGTTCCTCCAATCAAAAGACACTGAAATACAAGAAGAGGGAGGATCCATTCCCCCACTTCCACTCCCTTAAGTCATCTTCTACAACATATAGTACTGTAGATAAGTCAAGTTATTGAGAGAAAACTATATTATCAACAAATGAACTGACAAAGGCAATGCCTACAATCAAATGACCTTTACTAAAGTCTAGCAATATCATGTACCATAAATGTTGTCATTGCTGAAAAAAAAAATCCTGAGGGCAGATGCATTGACAGAAAATCAATGCCATATCATCGTATGATTTCAAATAAAGAGAGTTCGTAAATGATGGAGAAAATCAAAAGTATATAGGCACTTACTTTTTCCATAAGGTTGACTATAAACTGTGTTGCCATAGTGTCCATATAAGTCTTCATCTGTCTCATTTGAAAAAGTCTGGGGAGGATCTTTGATCGAATTTCAGAGTTACAATGAACCTGACCAGACCGAATCAGGGCACCATATGACAGAAGTTCTGCGATGAGCTGCTCCCTAGCTTCCTGAATAAACGAAAACCTTTTTATGAAAACATATCTCCAATTAAAAACTAATACTTCTGCTTAAATGATGAAGTAAACAGTACCTAATAAACAAGAAATTGGAAGTACAGGTAGAAATACAAAACTCTGTAATCCTTGGGACCAGGCATTGTTTGGTTTTGGATTTCTACAGGGTTAAAACGTATGGGCCACAGATTGTGGTTTGAACATACTGTAACGTTAAGTGAGTGTTCTCTGTACCTGACGCTAGTTCTAAATGTCATTCATTTTTTATAAACAACTACTTTCACCTAAGCAAAATAGTGTCAGGAACAGATAAACAATGGCCTCATCTGCATACAGTAAATCTCTAGATATCATGTAAAATGCCCCAAAATTAAAGACCACCATCCACATCCTAGCCTCACACACACACACTATTACATGGTTTACCCTTACTACTTCATATGCCTTGGTTTAGCCATTTGACAGCACATCCTTCCACTAAACTACATTGATCCATTTCATTTTATCCCATGGATGTCTCTCACCTGCCTGAATGTTCGTACCCTGATAACCCAAAGTCTCTTTCACTCCATCCTTCCAGCTCCTTTTTGATTATCCTCTCCCCTTTTCTCCTTCCAGCTCTAACATATAGATCTTCTCAGTCACTTTTTCCTTGCTTATCCTTTCCATATCACCAACCTGTTGCCGCACATCCTGATCATCTCTAATCATACTTTACTTACCTCCAATTCTCTCTCTTCCAATTTTGGACAAAAGAGGAATGACTTTTGAGAATGAGCAATTGAGTTATCTTGCTTGTTAAGGTGAAAATGTAATTGAGGAATCAAGTCTTACTCAGCAAGAGAACTTAGTAGGCTTAGTGAAAAAGTTTTTAGTGCTTATATTAGTAACGCAAGCTATCTTTTACTTCAGTTGATTAAATGTGGGTAAGGATCTATGAGTATATGAATGAACTGAGAGGCCACAGAGTAAGCACTACGTCCATCCATACAGTAAATGAGAATGGTGTCACTGTTTGGAAGACAGAATCTTTATATTAATAAAGTTTCTCTGGAAACGCTGTAACCTTTGCTTAAGTTAATCAAGGTACCAAAGACTTGATGAATATAATACCATGAGTACTGTGGCTAGAATTAATGTTTGGGATGGTACTGGTAGAATATTAAAAAAAATCTGTTTCTTACATCCACATGCTCCAAAAAATCCTTGGTCCCCTGTATTTAAAATTACTGTAACTTACATCATGAGTTTCCAGAAAAAACATTCAGAAAGTGCCTATCAAATATTTCATAAATTATAAAATATAGGAAAGCTCGGTGTCTATCACTGCAATGATGGGTATGTTTGAAGGTATGGTGTAACGTGAGCCTTGGGCACTGACTGAAAAGAATAGAGGAGGATGGACATTTTGGAAATGTAATACTGTATCTGATGACAACATGCACTGTGAGGTAGGCTGAATGACTATGGAATGATAGTATATTCCTGAGAGACGTAAGTTAGTAAGTACTGTATGACTAAGAGATGTGACCTGGTTGTGAAGACACAGTTTTGAAATATGGAAAGGATGAGCAAAGAAAGACTGACTAAGAAGATCTACATGTTATAAATGGAGGGAGGAAGAGGGATGGGAAGACCAAGAAGGAGAAGGATGGAAAGGAAGAGGCTTTGGGGTATTCAGGTGTGAACTTTCAGTGGGGTTAGAGACATGCCTGGGATACAATGAATTAGATTAATGTTATTATCTAGCTGTAATTACTTATTTTGTATAAGACGGAGAGAGAGTTTTACACTTTTGGGATCCCATCTCTTTTACTTTATATACGATCAAGTAGACTCTGAAATCTTTGTAAGCTGCCACCATTCACCATCTTGCTTAGTCCTTGTCCTTTCCAACCATCTATTACCCTCAAATTTGACCAATATCTTTTTAACATCCTTCTTGACCAGCCTCTTTCTCAGCTCCTGATCATGGCCTTTGGTAAATCTGGTACTGCACCTTATGAAGAAACTAAAGAAAATACCCAAAGAGTACTAATGTTTCCTCCATATTGGTGGAGGGGTATGCTGAGTTTATGGAGGTGGGGCCTGGCTGGTGGCATGGATGCAGCTTATATATGTACATAACATATGATTATTAGTTCTTTCTTGGTGTGATTTCTTTCTTTAGAGACCTAACCATGTTACCCATTTTAAGATATTTTTGCATCCATGATTTTACACATTCTACATGAATCATTTACAAATTTCTTACATATCATACATCAGACAACACACTGTCAATGTACTGAATCAGGGCTCATAAAGTAGGGGAAAATGCAGAAAGATCTGTGAGGCCTGGTTGTGGATAAAGAGTCCTAGTTTTGTTGCATTATACATGACAGCAAGAGAGTCCATATGAACAAATAAGGCCATTTCTTCATCTGTTTGTGGTACTACCTTGCTGACATGAGGAAATTGTGAACATGTATGAAAAAAGTATCTTTATACATACGAACAGAACATTTTCTTTACATGATTAAACAAAAAAAAAATTTCATCAAAATATGAATACTGACACAACAGATACTATTTCATCTTTAACAAAGACAATGGATAACTGTAGATGCTGCATAATTCTGGCTTCCCACTCTAATGACTCAATTACTCTCTGACAATTTATGGGTGCTGTAATGCATGATATTTTTCCAGCTGTGTGTAAGATTGCAAATAACATTTGAGGATAAGAGATGGAGCCATACATCAGCTGGGAATTTAAAACATTGCTACCAAAAGCTCCGCAACTCTACCAGTGCATCACAACCAGTCAAATGGACTATTCTCCTGGTATGCCACAATCAAAAGATTAAAGAGGAAGCCTTTCACCACTTACAGGAAGTGTGACTTTTCTCTCCTGATCCTCAACAGACGTGCAACCAATAAGAGAACAAGCCAAAAATTGATACTTTCTTAAGCATGGAAATAATCTACGTTTCTTGACTAGAAACACCCATGCATACACAAATATCTACTTCAGCAATGAGCTAAACCATACACTATAAGAATGCACCAAAATTAAGGTGTTATACTCTATAATGATGATAAAATCTCCCTCTGAGTGGATGGCTAAGTAAAATTTTACATGAGCTTGCCACAAAACATATTTCCACAATATATCAACAGTAAAACCTCAGTGGGTCACTGAAAAAAATATTTCCTTTGTAGTGTACACTTCTAGCTCTGGCCCTCACAATATACAACTATAGCAACATACACAGACTATAGTCTGGACCCATGAGCTTAGCTACAAGAAACATACAACAGGCAACACTAATACTTACCTGTTTATTGGGAGCCTTCTTGTCACAGCATTTTTCTTTGACAATGCGAAAAGTGAAAAGTGCTGTAGACGGGTGGAGTTGAAGTAGGGCTTGCAGTGCAGTGTAAAAGCCTTCACGTGCCCTTAATCTATTTGACATTAATCCACCCACAAGCCGGCTAACAATGTATGCAACATCATTTGGCAATTCAGCACCCTATAAATATAAAACAAAATATGTATATTAACTACCTATCACAGGTATGTTCCAGGTATATATACAAAAAAAGTAAATGTTAACTTTAGTCAGCTTGGTGCATAAACTACACATGGGAACAGTAGTGCTAAAGTAAGCAAATGCCACTAAGAAAAGGTATGAGGTGGATGTGTTGTGCACTCTCACTACAAGAGGGAATGTGATACATGAAATCAAAGTCCCTGAAGGTTGCAATGTAAAGTGGATGCCAGTCATATGCTGAAAACAAGTTGGACCACCATGGGGTTTAAGGCAGTGGTCACTTTGCTGCTTAAAGTTGAAAGACTTGGAAAAGATCTAAATTTTCTAGAAGTGTTAGAGAGGTGGATGTGCAAGTTGTGAGTCATATGACAAGGGAAAAATTGGAAAATTACAAAAACAAAACTGAGTCAGTTTGAAATGTTCCTAGTCAATAATACAAACTACAGATATATATATATATATATTCAACAGTGACATTTACTAAATGAAAAAATAAATATATCCAATTAGGCATACCAAGCATCCAACATGTATGAGAAAACAGTGAAGGAAAAATCTCTATATTCAGCAAAAAGCACCTAACTATTTCCATAAGGTGGTTTTATATCTGAGTAGAAAAGACAGTATGATTGTCATCAAACTTATGACTCAGATCACTCTTCATTTGTTAGTTTTGGTCCATTTAAGATAAATGAAATATGAATTTTGACATTATTTGGTATTGATTCATTCTGAGAGTTAGAAAGGATATCCCCAAGAAAGTGACTCAGCTTCAAACATTCATTGATAATGGCAAATGCTACGGCTTCTGCTCAGCAGAATCTGGTCACAAGTGCACCCTGAACATTTTTGTGTAACATCTTTAAATACCAACATGGTTCTTTTCCCCTCCAACTGCTTTTGAATTCTACATTTACTAAAACTTTTAATGACCTCTTCTTTTAGATATGATTTACCAACAGATATATATACACATAAGGACCTCATATATTTGCCATGTGTAGAATTCAAGTCAACCAGTACACAAATAAGTGATGTCCTGAGAGAGTGAATTCTCCATAAAAGCTTAAACAGAAGTTGAGTAAAAGTCCATGCCATGACCTTCATTTTTTTCTATCTTTAATGAACTGGAGTAACTCTTGCATCCTCGGAGATAGCTAAGGTACTCTTCACATAATTTTGTCAAACAAGGTAGAAGGTATCTTACATCTATGGCAACAGGATCACTAGCTTACATTTTTGCAAGAATATCTGTGACACCCAACTCAATGGCTATATCTCTACCCAGTAAGTACTGAAAATCATGATGTTTCTGAGAACTTCCTTATTCACAAAAAGGAAACTCCAGATAGATGATAAGCACTTGTCATCAGAAATCATAACACAAAATGGATGCCTCATATCTTACTTTTGACATGCTTTTGCTCTGCATCATTAAATTATTGATGAAATTATGTATGCCAGAAATCAGCCATTTCTAAAACCCGCATGCAAATTTTCTTGTTGTATTACATTTTTATTTGGTTTGTAAAGTTATTAACATACTATTAAAGCTCTGTCCAATCCAAATAAAGTGCCAGGTGAAGGTTTGATGTCAGCTATGCACAAAACAGTCACTTGTCAAATGTGCATAATGCAAAGACAATTGAAAAGACATTGAGATGCTGTACATGTCCATTTCTTAGTAGCCAAATTTTGACAAAAGCACTATTAATGCATTTGTTTCACTCAAAACTGTTGATATAATGTTTCTACCCCACAACTTCCCTCTACTTCAATGCCCTGCCCACTTTACAAAACTCATAATTGATGGAATAGGAGGTGCTACACTTAAACTCCCAAAATATTTATCATATTCTGGACACTGCAACGATCCATGGGTACCAATTTCATCAAAATCTATCACCAAGAACTGAAAAATCATTGAGATTTTACCCTAAAAAAAAATTTCTCCTAAGTATTACTTTGGCTTTTGCTCCCAAGAGCTGGCTGCTTGTGTGCCCCCACCACTAGCTAGACCACGGAATACTCGGCAAGCTGCTGCATCACATGATTATTGTGTGGCCATCGGCAACTAAAGGGTGTGCCATTTTGATAACTGCTTCTTTCCCTACACGTCGAAGCTCTGGAACTCTCTACCTTTCATGTCTTTCCCAATAACTATGACCTGGCTCATTTCAAAAGAAAGGTCTTTCACTTTCTCAAAAAATCGTAAATACTTTCCCTGTCTTTTCTTTTTCCGTTTCTTAATTCTCTCTATATTTCAGTTGGGGCCCGGCCTTGATGTGGACTTTTGTCCCTGACTGGAGCCTTCAAGAAAATGAAAAAAGAATGACAAACGTCATTTCTTCCCACATCACAAACTTCAACACACAAAAGCAACATAAATGCTCTGAAACCACTTACTGGTACCAGATTTTAAAGTTGAGAATCCCTTACTACTATCAACAAACAGTTCACTCGTTCCACCTTTAACTATGCCTCACCTATCAGGTGCTTCACCTGCCTAAAACAAAGCTGTAAGTCATACTAATCAGACCACAAAACAATCAGTAACTGCCTAGCAATCATAAACACAACACCTACACAAGGAAACAAACATTCTCCTAATATAATGAACCTCAACATGTTCGGCATTCTGATCTTTGTAACAACACGAGACTTTCTCAACTAAGACACTCCATAACCAAACATCATACCCAAGGTGGAAATAAATTAAACTGACCTCTGCCTCGTACTTCAGAAGCCTATGCTCCCCGACAGACACAAAAATTGAAAACACGTACACGGCCTAAATGAACCGAATGCTCTATGGATCTGTTCTCCTAACCCAGTCAAACTCCGGACCACCACACGTACGCTCTTCAGAAACTACACTCCCCAGATATATACGAGTTACTGTTTCTCGTCTGCGCTTTGGACGTCACCAATCACTCCGAGATTACACACACACTGTTTCGTCATATAACAAGATCCTCCTCAGACCCACTGCTAAATTGCCATGACACTAGCCACATAGACAAGCAACGTCACCAGACTATGTAACCAGTGGTACCATCAGGTGGACATGACTGACTTCCTGAGCGCTGCGTAAGCCCATTAAAAGACAGAGGGGACCCCTCATGGTTATGCAGTAAAGACTCACCTTCGGTAAGACTATATCATCAGATGAAAGGAGTTTTAGTCTCTGAGGAACTTCTCCCTCCAGAGTAATCTCTCATATCCCTATATCTGTTTGAAGCGCACCCTTGAAACTGAAGGAGTCCCATGAAAAGAGGTGCTGGGGTTGAGATATTGCTATCATGTATAACCTTGGGCCCCTTATATGGGGCTTCTGGAGCCACAACGTTGCGCTACAATTAGAAGGAGGGAAATGATGACCTCCTCTGGGAGCGAGACGAGTTTCCGTTGTTTATGTATATACGTTACGTGCAAATACCATTAAATGAACGTATTTACTAATCTATACTGGCAGAGAATTACGAACACGACATCAGAGAAATGTACTTGTTGCTTAAGTGTCTCTTAAGAAAATTCTCCAGCCACCCTTTGAATACGAATATTAACTGCTACTTTATGTGCCCAGAGAAAAGTTAGGAACCAAGCAGAACAGCCCAGATTCCAGGGTTAGAGCCATGACCCGTCAGGTGGTGAGATGTGGTGGTGTCTGACCTGCCGACCCCCGATCCTGCTCCCATGACCCGTCAGGTAGTGAGGCGTGGCTGTGGTCTGACCTCCTTCCCTCGCCCCGCCTACTTCGCCCAGCTGCCACGCCAGTTGCCAGCTATCACCACAGTCACATTTACAGCGTTATATACAAACAGCAAGTCAAAAGTTTGGATTTACAATAAAAACACTATATAATTCTACATTTACAATGCATAAACAGCATCAATAAACACACAGGATTTGATTTAACATACCCCAGAGTATATGTTGGGCCACCTCATCAAATTTTTGCTCAACGGCGGCCAATACTTCATTTATATACAATAGCACTTTTACAATATAAACACTTTAATCAATCAAATCGTTATCATGCATATCACATATAGACCAATAATCACGGCAAGCTTTAATCTTTTCCCCCAAAAGGAAACCGTATTTACATCCAGTATGATTCGCTTAATTGAGAACTAGCCAATTACCAGCCGTTACATATGGGAACACCAGCTCGGGATTCAAAATGCACGTGCTCTGCACTAATATTCACAATGTTTATAAAGGT